>JAJOOR010002059.1:0-45677 GCA_036250505.1 Solanum acaule | reverse complement strand
AATCTGATTTGGAACATTTAAATAACTAATTCATGATGATCTATTGAAATTCTAGAAACCCTAGGTCTGTTCATAATCATGGAATCAAGAATCTGACTAAATTCTAGGGACCTAATGGGAGAAAGGAACCCACTAGTGAAATCCCACATACCTGGTGACGAATTCCACGGAGAAATCTTTCGATTTCGGGGTTGGAACTGATGGAACCTTGTTGTGTTCTTGAACTAGGGTTCTTGACCTTTTTCTCCTCTCTTGATTCTAATTTTGTAAGTTTTGATTAATGATTCGACTTAGATAAGTTCTAGTTATGTTTCTAGGCTTAAACTGACTAAAACCTTATGATTTAGGGTCTAAACGACGTATCTTAGGGGTCCAACGAAATAGGAAAAGGACCAAAACAACCCTAACTTAATTCTGGCGAAGCCCATCCACAAAAGGAACAACGGTCCGTCGTTTGATCTACCGGCCGTCATTTGGGTTCGTCGATCAAGTCTGTCCGGTAGGTCTTCACTAAAACGAGCATAACGTTTTACTCGAAGGTCATATTTTAGCAAACTTGGTGGCGTTGGAAAGAGGATTCAATTATCTATCATATCATAGGTCATGGGACACATAATTCATTTTGTGCTAAGAGTTATGACCATTTGAAGTTGACCTAATCAACAATTTCCTCTAACTGGCTACTGACCCCCACTTACGGTCAGACCTACGGACCGTAGATCGAACGACGGTCTGTGCTGGTATGCCGTAGTTCATGTCAGAGGCTGGGTAAAGAGGTCTTGATCCACGAACACAGACCACAGACCGTGGTCTGATTTACGGACCGTAGGTCTATCCATGGGTCGAGACTTAGCAGATTTTCTGAGCTAGGTTTGGGGAGGGGTTGCAGTGGTGAACCACGGACCACCAGCATGGGCCGTGGTCTGCCCTACGGTCCGTGGATGGCAACCATGGGTTCCACCTGCAACTTCTCAAAATGTGCATTTTTGGTCTATTTCGGATACGGGGTGTTACAGTCAATGTTGAAGAATTTCAAAAACCAACTTCCAATTTCTCAAAAATGGAAAACTTCAATTCTTCAAAGCTAAGGAAAATATTGTCTCAATACTCTCAGTTCTAAACTCTCAATTTCAAAACTGATTAATAAAAACTTAGATTGAAAATTCCATACTAAACTACGAATTTTAAAATGTATTTATAGTCGCCAAAAATATGATGTGAAGGACCATTCGGCACAGTAAGTCGGGATCACCGATCCACTCAACGATCTGCCCTTTGGTCAATTCCATCGTTTTTGTTCTTTGGCCTTCATCATCTTCAAGTTCTGTAACTTTGGGCGATCTAGCACTGCATCGCGGAACTGTTCGGCGACATGCCGACTGCTCCTTTCTATCGCCGACTTGATTTTCTCCTTCAAGGCCTGGCACACTAAGACTTTAGGCAAGATCATGGCCATTCGGCGACTCGCCCAATGGGTTAGGCGTTCATCAGGCCTTCTTTTCTTCATTCTTTAAGCTGCCTTGTTCTTTTTTGCTCATTAGTGTCCATGTTTTGTTCCTCAATCCAAATACCTAAAAATCAAGGATTTACATAAGTTATTGGCACAAAATATGCATTTGAGGATACTAAATCTATTAAAATAAATCCCTAAATGAGTCCAAATCGTGGACTCATCAACACCCCCAACTTAAACTTTTGCTTGTCCTCAAGTAAAACTCAAGTCCAACAGTTCAAAAAGGATGTCTCAAGCAGTGCTACACAAGACTCAATCATGAATGCACACAAAAAGACTCAACTTACTCATGCAAGGATCAATTGCACACTCAAAGATTCAAGTTGTGACTCACCATTATCAAAGACTCTCAAGTTCACAATACTTGCTTCAAATGCAAGTTCAAGCTCAACAAAGGTATTCAAATGCCCTCACACAAAGGATGATTTCATATTCACACACAATGGTTCAACACTTTATAGCTCCGGAATCAAATGCAACACTCACACTCACAAAGATGAACACAATGTATGACTTCACCCATAGGTTTGCCCGTATTTTCCAACCAACAATTGCTTCAGCTCACTCAAGATAAAAAAAAAAGGGCTTTTCAAGGCTTGTAACGGGGCTGAGTGTAAAGGTAGGCTCAATGGTTGTAATCCTCATAAAATGTGGTATGAACAATGCTTTCTTTCCTTTTCTTCATCATTCTCATTCATGCTCAAAAGTCACCACATTATTCACTTTCCATGGAATACTGGACACCTCATTTTCTTTGTTCTTTCACAACTTTTTCATTTTTTTTCCTTTTCATTCTTTTCTTCTTTTTCTCTCTTTTTTTATATGGAGGGGTTCCATCTTTTTCAAAACCATGGGTAAAAGGGGACTTTCTTGCACTTCTTGATTTACCTTCTCTTTTCACCACACCCCCAACTTATGCCAAAAGCCTAAGTTGGCTATTCACACAAACCACAAATTATGAGGATTAAAGGTGATGGATCAAGAAAGGTCACAATTTCATCAAGTTTCTTCCAAGAAAAGGGTAAGGCTGAAAGGGTGCTCAAGCGAGGTTCACACACTCACAAGGTAGGCCACAAAAAGAGGTATAATGTCAAATTGGTTCACACTCTTCAAAGTTGCCTAAAATCATTTCAAGAACTTGCATCACTTAGTCAACCGGACCAACGGGGTAAATTCTAGGTGTCATTACACATGGTTCACAGTAAGCTCATCACACAAGGCATTGACACCAATGTCAAACAAAACTCCACACTTTTGCTAGTGTGCAATGCTCATTACAAGAGACTCAATTTGATATTTGGCTAGTCACAACGAGATGCAAAAACTTCACATATTATCTATGCAACTTCATTTGGCCTCATCGTAGCCGCACATTCATTTTTATTCAATTATGAGCACTATTCAAGTCATAGGTATTGATCAAGACCGATACTCAAATTTGCAAGAGATCAACCACATTCAAACACAAATAAGAGGTGGCTCAATTTGTTTTTCAGGAAGGGTCCAAAAATCATTTGCAATTAAAAACAAGGAGCCACAAGCTCAATCATCCACAAAATGCAGTATTAACACAATTTATAGCTCAAAAACCCAAATATATAGACATAACAATAGTCACAAAAGGTTGGCCTCACCCCACCACAAATTAAAAAAAACATTTGTCCTCAAATGCAAGAAAAATAATATCTAAAAGTCAAATAAAGTAAGACAGAGAGGGAGGTAAAAAGGGATCCTGTCTAAACAGTTGCTCCATCTGTCGGGGCATCAGTGCCCGGTGTAGTGCTCGGAACCTGGGCATCAGTTCCCGGAGTCACCTCAGAAGTACCACCAGCCCCACTAGGGTCAACTAAAGGTGTGTCTGCCAATGAAATCTGCACAGTCGGTCATGGCCTCTCTGTAAGGCCCTCCTAAGAAACCTCATCAGCAACCTCAAGCATCTCCTCATCCGTCTCAACCTCAAACTTAGGGTCAGTTGTCTCCTCAACTCTAACCTCATCTCCAGTGGTAGCCGGAGGCATCTCTGGCACATCTAGAATCTCCACCGTCCCAAAATTCATGGACATTTTGGTGGACTTCAGTTGATCCACATCACTCCTCAGCGCAGTGATAGCGGCTTTTAAAGTAGTCACTTCCTCGATGGCCCCTTGGCCATGCTCACATACCGCGATCCTAGCTGCAAGGGCATCAATGGTAGCACTCAACGGTGTCACAACATCAACAAGGGCTGTCTGAATCATGCCCCGAATAGAGGCCTCAAGTCTGGCAGCACGACGATCGGCAGCATGGGCTAGCTGCCCCATCCAGAGTAATGCAGCCTGAGTGAGTGAAGTGCGGGAAACAACAACAATAGCAGCTCTGGGAGGCAATGTAGCAGTAGAGGAACTAGGGGTGTCAGATGGAACAGCACCAGAAGTACCTGAAGGCCCAAGGGACAGAGTAGGCAAATGTGCCTCTGCACGTAATGTCTGAGGATCAAGAACCGAGATGTATCCACCGGGGCTGCCTTCTTCTTCTCCGCCTGATCCTTTAAATACTCCACCTCGATCCTCTGGATATTGGTAGAGGATGTGGGAATCACTTCCACATCCTTCTTCTAATCTCTAGGAACTCGAGCCCGTCTATATAGCTCTGTGATCAACACCAGAAAGGGAAGGGAAGTCTGGCGCTGCTTGGCCCGCATAAGCATCTCTGATGCAATTATCATCCCTAAGTTTAGTCGCATCCCCACATTGAGGTAGCCTAGGTAGGATGCTTTGGCGTGGCAGAGAATAGACTCATTTTGGGAGGACATGATCGTGCTACTGATGAAGCCAAACCAATACCTCGCTGCCACATTGAGGTCATTCTTCTCAATAGCTGCCCCAACCTCAAGCCACTTAGGAGTGTCATCTGATATCAACGGAGTCAACCACTTTTTCATGTTCTCCACCATCTTCATCCTGATCTTGTATTGGTAGTCATCCTCAAGTCTCGTAGTGCATTCTAGGATGGCAGTGATGGCAGTTAAATCACACTGCACCCTCTTCCCCCTGACAACTACGTAGTCAACCGGCTTGAATTTAGTTGTCGGCTTCTTCCCTTGTGGTATCAAGGCACTGTACGCGTTGTAGAACTCTCTAACCCAGCTTGGAATATATAGGCCACAGGGCTTGGTGAAGATCTGGAATTTATGAGACTTCAGACAACTCATAATCTCTGGGTACCTGTCAATGACCCTATCAGTTGACAGCCTCTTCTCCTCTATAATTGTCCTCAGTCTCTCACTTTTTAGTCTGTTCATAGACTTGGGAGGAGGACCCTGTATCGGTGGTGCTAGGACTGCATCATGTACTGGAGCGGGAGGAGGAGTAGTGGTGGCATGAGGAGTCCTGATCCTAAACGGATCGTTCATCCTTTTTTATCGCAGTTCAGCCCTCTTTGTTGCCAACAGTTCATCATCTTCAGGCTCTAAAGCTGCAGCCTGATCCTCCCGGTGCTCACCCTCACTCTCAGAAGTAGTGAGGTGAGTGACATAGATACCATCACTGTCAGAGTTGGCCTACGGTAACGCAGGTGCCTTTCCTTTTCCCTTGCATTTCCCACCAGTTGTGGGAAGTTTGGTGGCTTTGCCCCTGGATGCAGCTGCATCCTCATTGATAGTTATCCCATTTGCCTTCTTACGGGGTGGCATGTTTCTACCGACAACTTTTTGGTCTGGCCATGTCTCCAAAACATCAGGAAAAAGTTACAAACAATTCAATTAGATACACAGAAGAATATTTGCAGACAGAATCATCGAACCGGTCGGCGAGTCGCAAATCTCTTTGGCAACGAGATCGGGCTCGCCGAAAGGATTGGCTCAAAAATCTCAGAAAATTTTGGCAAGTCGGCGATGGGAAGGAATTTCAGTGAATCACCGACAGATTAGCCTGTCGAAAGTTACAATGCAATTAAGGGTCAGGGGTGCAGGCAAAGGGCAATGAATAAGGGCTTTCGCCGAGTCGCCGAGTGAATTCGGTGACCTCAGGCTTCTAGTCGAAAGTTACAGAACCAAATTTCACATTTAGCATGAAATTAAAGGTGAGATAGGGAACTTTGGCGAACCGCTGAGTGGTTCGGCGAGCTCGACCCAGCTCGCCAAACGACCCAACGTGCCTAGCTACTTTCAACCCAACTTCCCAAATTCAATCCCACAACCCCCGAACACAAAATAAAAACATGAACTTCTACAATTCAACTAAGACCCTTACATCCATTACCCTGGGATACTCAGACTTCTATTGGTTTGGTCAAATTTGGCCATTTGACGACTTTTACCCTTAGGAATGACGTCAACTTCTCCATTATTTTATGCCTCAATTAGTTGTAGAACTCGAGTAGTCAAGTTCCAGTTTCTTAATGAGCCACTTATAGAGTGGAAGAGTAGTTTAGCAGTGCCTAAGGGTTGTTTCATTTCATACCTTAATCCAAGGAAGTTAGTTTCCAAGGGGTGTCTCTATCACTTAATCCAAGTTAATGACTTTAGTGTTGAGATACCTCATATTCAGTCAGTTTTAGTAGTAAAAGAGTTTCTAGAAGTCTTTCCAGATGATCTTCTCGGAGTCCCGAGCGAGTGAGAAATAGACTTCGATATAGATATTCTTCCTGATACTCGTCTTATATCTATTCCACCATATAGGATGGCACCAGTAGAGTTAAAAGAGCAGTTGAAAGATATCCTATAGAAAGGTTTCATTCGACTAAGTTTCTCACCTTGAAGCGTTCTGGTCTTGTTTGTAAGGAAGAAAGATGGTTATCTTAGAATGTGTATCGATTACCGTCAGTTGAACAAGGTTACTATCAAGAATAAGTATCCTTTTCTAAGAATTGATGATCTCTTCGATCAACTTCAGGGTGCCACTTGTTTCTCTAAGATAGACCTCAGATCTGGCTACCATCAGTTAAGAGTAAGGGAATGTGATACTCCAAAGACGGCTTTTAGGACCCGTTATGGTCATTATGAGTTTCTAGTCATGTCGTTCGATTTAACTAATGCACCTGCAATGTTCATGGACCTTATGAATAGAGTACTCAAGCCTTATTTAGATATGTTTGTTATTGTATTCATTGATGACATACTAATCTATTCGAGGAATGAGAAAGATCATGCTAGTCATCTCAGAGTAGTTCTCTAGACTCTAAAGGATAGAGAGTTGTATGCCAAGTTCTCTAAGTGTTAGTTTTGGCTTGAGTTTGTGGCATACTTAGGCCACATTTTTTCCGGTGATGGAATTAAAGTTGATACCCAGAAGATAGTGGCAGTGCAGAATTGGCTTAGATCCACATCTCCAACTGATATTAGGAATTTCTTAGGGTTGGCTGGATATTATAGAAGGTTCGTAGAGGGGTTCTCATCTATTTCTTTCCCTTTGACCAAGTTGACTCAGAAAATAGTAAAGTTGCAATGGTCTGAAGCTTGTGAGAAAAGCTTTCAGGAATTGAAAAATAGGTTGACTACTGCCCAGTATTGACCTTACCAGAAGGTATGCAAGGCTTTGTTGTATATTATGATGCGTCTAGATTTGGTTTGGTTTGTGTTTTAACACAAAATGGCAAAGTTATAGCTTATGCCTCCAGACAGTTGAAAGTTCATGAGAAGAATTACCCAACCCATAATCTAGAGTTGGTTGTCGTAGTATTTGCTTTGAAAATATGGCGTCACTATTTTTATGGTGTTCATGTTGATGTGTTCACCGATCACAAGAGTCTTCAGTATGTGTTCAGTCAGAAAGAGCTTAATCCCATACAAAGAAGGTGGTTAGAGTTGCTCAAAGATTATGACATGAGTATTCTTTATCACCCATGTAAGGCTAATGTTGTTGTTGATGCCTTGAATAGATTGTCTATGGGTAGTACCGCCCATTTTGAGGAATATAAGAAAGAGTTAGCTAAAAAGGTACATAGATTTGCACGATTAGGAGTTCGACTAATGGATTCCACAGAAGGAGGAGTAGTGGTGATAAATGGGGTTGAATCATCATTAGTGTCAGAAGTAAAAGAGAAGCAAGACCAAGATCCTATTTTTCTTGAATTGAAGGCAAATGTTCATAAGCAAAAAGTAATGGCTTTTGAACAAGGGGGAGATGGCATATTGAGGTATCAAGGTAGGTTGTGTGTACCAAGGGTGGATGAACTCCAAGAGAGGATCATAGAGGAAGATCATAGCTCCAGATATTCTATCTATCCGGGTTCCACAAAGATGTATCGTGATTTGAGAGAAGTTTATTCGTGGAGTAGTATGAAGAAGGTCATTGCAGAGTTTGTTGCTAAGTGTCCGAATTGCCAACAAGTTAAGGTAGAGCATCAAAGTCCCAGTGGTATGGCTCAGATTATAGAACTTCCGAAATGGAAGTGGGAGATGATAAATATGGATTTCATCACAAGTTACCAAGGTCTCGCAGGCAGCATGATTCTATTTGGGTGATTGTTGATAGAATGACTAAATCAACCCACTTTTTACCGGTAAAGACTACCCATTCAGCAGAAGATTATGCTAAGTTGTATATTCAAGAGATAGTCACACTTCATGGGGTGCCAGTTTCGATTATATTGGGTAGAGGTGCACAATTTACTGCACAGTTCTGAAAATCTTTTCAGAAAGGCTTGGGTTCAAAGGTGAACTTAAGTACTGCTTTTCATCCTCAGATGGTCAAGCGGAGCACACTATTCAGACTTTAGAAGATATTTGAGGTCATGTGTGATTTATTTCAAGGGTAATTGGAATGATCACCTACCTCTCATTGAGTTCGCTTACAATAATAGTTACCACTCTAGCATCTAGATGGCTCCTTATGAAGTTCTTTATGGGAGAAGATGTAGATCTCCTATTGGATGGTTTGAAGTTGGTGAAGCTAGGTTGATCGGACCAAAATTAGTTCATCAAGCTAAGGAGAAGGTGAAAGTTATTCAAGAGAGGTTGAAAACAGCACAGAGTCGTCAAAAATCCTATACAAATGTTAGGAGAAGAGACTTAGAGTTTGAAATAGATGATTAGGTTTACTTGAAAGTTTCACCCATTAAGGGTGTTATGAGGTTTGGTAAGAAGGGGAAACTTAGTCCCCGGTAGATTGGTCTTTACAGAATATCCAAGAGGATTGACAATGTATCTTATGGGTTGGAGCTACCACAAGAGTTAGCAGGGGTCCATTCGGTAGTTCATATTTCCATGTTGAAGAAGTGCATGGGAGATCCTTCACTTATCATACCAACTGAAGATATTGGTATCAAGGATAGCTTGTCTTATGGGGAGTTTCCTGTTTAGATTCTAGACCATCAGGTTCGCAAGTTGAGGACCAAGAAAGTAGCATCAGTCAAAGTTCTTTGAAGAAATCAATTTGTTGAGGAAGCTACTTGAGAAGCTGAGGAGGATATGAAGAAGAGATACCCACATATCTTCGAATCCGGAGAAGTTCCAAATTAAGGTTCGAATCCTTTTCTTGTCTTTTATTTTAAGTTGGCCTGTTGTAATTACATTTTCTTATGAGTGTTTGATCTAGGTGTTAGATATTACGCCTTAGCCTACTAAGAGTAGTCTCATTCGAGGACGAATGTTCCCAAGGGGGAGATACTATAACACCTCGCTATTTCAAAGAACTAGAAAGGCTTAAAATTAGAAAGAAACCGTTTTTGGAAATAATCAAATTTTGAAAGTTTGACAAAGTTAAGCTAAGTATGAGTTTTGATTCAACTTCAAACGACTATAACTCCTATCTCAGGATGAGTTAGGTATGCTACAAGATACCATAGGAAAACATCTTTGAATTATCTTTTCAACACCACTGAGTTTAATCAGTTTCGAGTTCGTATGAGGGAGATATGCTCATTTGAAGTTGGGATGTCTAGATAAGGAAAGTCAAAACCGGATTTTTGAAGGAAGTTATGGTCTTTTCACTACTGAGTTAATTAAATTCATTTTTGGTAATTAAGTTGGGGTCTCAAATGATGGTATTCATTTTACTCTATTGAAATAAGTTAGGGTTTTGAGAGAAGAGAAAACAAGAGGAGAAAAGAAAAGAAGAAGCAATGAATCGCCAAGTTCTTAAAGATTTGCTTGTGGATTTCGCCAAGGGGTGATCCCTACGAGGTATGTGAGATCACATAGCGTTGGATTAGTTCACTCACGCGCCAATCATAATTTTATTCAGTGAATTTGTGTCTTGAAAGAAGAGTTTATGAGATCTTGATGACTATTGTTGAAAGTTTCATTTGAATCTTGATTGTTGAAGTTGTTAAGAAGATCTTAATTTAAATTCATGAAATTAGATGTCGTTTTGAGTATATTCTTGCATATTTTGGTTATGTAGTCGAATCTAAGTATTTGGAGAAATACCCAATTGAATCTAGAGGGTTTAGAGTTGAAAAACGACCAAGGAAGTTCGTCAAATTTTTTGGGGAAAAGGGGTGGGGCGCCGCGCCACTTAGAGCGCCCCACAAAGTGTTCTGTAGTTGGGGCTCTAGGGAGTCACACCAGCCAGTGCGCCCCAACTTCAGTTCTGAATTTTTGGGTCTGGCGCCCCGCGCCACTCAAAGCGCAGGGACGCCAGGTCTTCTACCCTTTCCCACTTCTTTCCGTACTAGTTCCCTTGAAACGTACCTATGTTTTCTAGTTGATTTCTACACTCTAAGGTACGTCTAAACAACATGAAATCATCCATAAAGTGAGATCATGAGCCTTGAATCCATAATTCAATTCAAGGAAAGTTAAGAGTCAAGTCAAGAGAAGTTCATAGAGTTTTCCAAAAGTCTTTTACAAACGTTTTAACTTTGTTTTAAGACTTGAGTTTTGAGTTGAGTAAAGAGTAAAGATTGAAGTTCATTTTTCAAAAGAGTATATCGGGACTATTTATTCCCAAAGAGTAAATATTTTCACATTTAAGCAAGAAAGGAAACTTTAATTTCTAAAAGAGCATTTGAGCTAGTTTTCAGTAAAGAGTAAATGCTTTCACAATTAAGCAAGAGAGGAAACTTTGATTTGCAAGAGAGTCTTTGAGCTAAGTTTTGAGCAATTATCTCAAACCACAGAAAGAAGTTATATTTTTAAACATAAGAGCTAGTATCATATTTTGGGAGTAGTATTGAGCACCGATAAGGGGGAGAGTTCAGACAACTCCCAGCCCCCATAAACCATGTAGCCATCATGGGTAGAAAAGGGTCATATTTTTTAGATGATTCATTAGTGCTTTTTAGCATAGACTAGTGGATCCACTTAGTAGTCAGGTTCTATACCCTCGGCAAGGTATAGGACGGCCCTAGCAGTGTGAGGCAAAATGTTGTATCATCACAATAGCTCTTAACTGATGGTTGTCGGTTAGAGAAACTCCCACGGAAGTATGTTGTATTCTTATATACATTCCAGAGTTTATATTGTATCTTTGCATACATACAGAGTTACTATTGTATTTCTAAATACACAAAGTTGTTATTTATGTTTTAAAAGTTTTTCTCTATACTGCGTTCATATTATTGCTTTATATTGAAATGAGTTAAGTTGAGTTGAGTTGAGCCAGGTATGTTCTTTCAGTTCCTTTCAAGATTATGTCTTGTTTTAGTATTTCCCTCGCATGCTCGTACATTCAATGTACTAACGCCATTTAGCATGCATCGTTGTAATGATGCAGATACATGTAACCAGGATCAACATCCAACGCTTCGTTGATCCAGTTGAGCATTCAGAGTCTTGTGGTGAGCCTCCTTGCTTTTCGGAGGATCCCGATTTACATTGCTTTAGTAGTTTTCAGTTGTTAGGATGATCGGAGGTCTTGTCCCGACATCCCTCCCAGTTTTAGAGGCTTCATAGATAGACTGGTAGTTAGTTCATTTCTCACTATTTTGTTATTGGCTTATGTTTTGAGACTTGAGTTGCCATCTTGGCTAGTTGAATGTTTATTTTAAGACATTCTAAGTTTATGAGTTCATCATTTGTGACTATTTTCTTGTGTTTAAGTCTTCTGCTGAGTAGTAAGCCAGGCCAAGGGATCGCTTGGGACCAACAATGGTTCTCGAGTGCCAGTCCCGCCCAAGGTGTAGGCTCGGGGCGTGACACCCTTAACTTTCCACTTCTTTAACATGTCCACCTCCATACAGATTCTCCATGGAGTATCCCAAACACCATCAACGACATTCTTTAAAAATAAAGAATCAGTTTCCAATATCAGTGGAAACAGATTGTTGTTCACACAGAATTCCAGTCCATCAACGTACAATCTCTTCTTTACCTATTGATTTGGCAAAAATAACATTTTTAAATACCAACACTCAAGCAGAAAGGTGTATAGAGAAATAGAAACATATGTTTATATTACCTCGCAACCAACTAAAATTACATTTGGTGTAATAATGTTGTGTCACATATATTTTAATATATTTTTGTTGTGAATTTGATTAAGACCTATAAAAGGAGAATTATAATGTGCATCAACTAAATAATGAATAAGGTATATAAAATTTGATAAAGAATATGATATGTTTAAACGGTTGGAAGCTAAAGGTGAAGAAATAAATACATGACACATATTAAACTTGTAAATAAAAAGTTTATAGAATTTGTACATGTCTAAAGGTAGATGAAAGGTCTTCCCAATTAATTTTTATAAAAAAAATTAAATGATAAATATACTTTTAAAGGACATTTTAGTAATTCAACTTATGACTTAGACTCTTTCCACTTTTAATAGAACTAGTTTCACGGCACGTGCGTTGCACGTGTGTATCATATCATATAGTATACGATATTGTAAAATAGAATTAATATTACTAAGTTAAAGTTTTTTAGTGAATAATTATAACTGAAAGAATATTAGACAAGTGCTTTTAAATGATTAATATAGATTTTCATAGAGTTAATTGTTTTTTGAGACAAAAATGACCAGATATCATTGAAACATTTCAAAATGCATTCAAAAAAATTAAATATGGGGAGAAAGTGATATTTCTTAAGTAGTATTGTTCTTTACTTTACTCAATTCGGTAAATAAACTTAACCAACAAAACAGAAAAATAATATCAAGATAAAAAAATGGTCAACAATAACTTTTCCTCTTGAGGTTATAACTGTAAATGATGATGAACACCATTTAAGTACAATTATTTTCTTAGATATTAATACTTGAAATTTAATATGTGCATGACACTAAGAACGATTGTCATAAATATTTTAATATTGTATCTTTAAACGTGATATAACTTTTAGAAAATATTATTATTCAATTAATATTTGAGTAAGGCTATGATATAGATGTAATTTTACAAAAACAAAAAGTGTTCTTATATAGTGAATGTCAATACTTTTATAAGTAGAAAGTTATAGATAAAAATATATTACGTCAATAATTAGTTCTAAAAAATAATATCCTTTGTTTTGCCGCATACATATCATATAGATGTTGTCTTATGAGAGTATCTAGTATCTTATAGATGTTCTATCGTGACATAAAACATTAAACTTTTTCAATTAAAAAATTAAAAGATGAATAAAATTTAAAGTATTATTTATAGAATCTTTAATTTGATTTAAGATCATTTTATGATTAATTACTATTTTCTTATCATTTTTATATAGCTAGAAAAGAGTGTATCTTGTGACATAACATTTTCTTAGATCAAAATGATCACAAAATAACAGGAAATTCATACTTAAAAAAATCACACTCAACATAAATATAAAAACGTAAAAATATGTGGATCAATTCATAGCCAATGAAGAAGGAAGACTAAAATATATGTTCATGATATATTCACGCTAGTGTTTAATTTGATTGAAATCTCTTTTGCCACCAAATTTTTACTTTCTCCGTTCATTTTTACTTACATATCTATTAAAAAATTATTATTATCATGGTTATATTATCATATTATAAGTAAAAGTGAAAATCTATTTTTGAAACAATAGACTTAACATCAAAACTACTAATTCAATGGACTACGTTGATGCCCGATGTTTTAGCAAAATTAGGAAGAAACTCCTTCATTTGATGTTAAAAGAATATGAAATGGAAATACAAAGAAGAAATAGCTTACCCCAATCATGTGCCTTTTTTGTATTTGTTTATTATTATTGTCTCTCCCACATTTTTATCTATTTATTTTATTAGAAAAAATAATCAACAATGTGTGTATTTAAAATCTCTCTCAAATGAAAATACAAAAGAAATTATTCAAGAAACAAAATAAGAAAAATGAATGAAAATTCTCGTGCACTATCTATAGAAGATTTATGTGTTAGCAAAGTTCATAGATAATTGCATATTTCTTTGTTCTCTTATTTTCTTCTTTAATAGAAAGTCAATACCTAAATTTCAATGCTAAGAACTTCGGCAAAACTTATCAATGGATTCGGAATGAATCATTTTTGAAAATTTTAAATGATCTCAAATTGTCACAGAAAAGAGATCTCCAAGAATTTATAAGGAGTGAATGGTTGTGATTTATGACCGAAGAAACATGAAGGTAGAAATTATTGTGACTGTTAGTAGGAAATTTGTCTTTTCTTAATGAATAAAACATGTGGGTTAATTAAAGAGTATTAATGTTCAAAATGATATATATAATATTGATGTATGAATATGATGAAAATCATCAGAGGAAAATATGAGTGTGAATTGATGAATGATTTGCTACAATTTGTTCACCAACTCTTTCTTATTTGGTACCTCAAATTTCATTGGGTTTCGAACTTAATCAACTATTGCAAAGACCAGTTGAGATTTTTTAAGAAGAAGAGTATAAAACCAAAAAAATTGTAGTTTAAAAGTGAAAGGAAACCCCTCTATTTATAGCTAACAAATAGTATATGAAGACATTCTGATTGTGCCTTGTTAGATAAGTCACAACCCTTCAAAAAAGTCCATGCTAATCGGAAAAGACATAACCCTTTGAAAAAGTCACAACTCGTCGGATAAGGCACAACCCTTTGGTAAAGTCACATCCCTTTGAAAAAATCACAATCCTTTAGAAAAGTCACAACTCATTGGAAATGTCACAACCCATCGAAAAAGTCACAACCCTTTGGAAAAGTCAAAACTCATCGCAAAAGTCACAATCCATTAATGTGAAAAGGTATCAACCTTTAATATAACATAATGAAATAAATTGAGTATTTTTAATTGGAGTATTATAGAAATTCAACATTCATGTTTGGGAGTTCATGCTTTTAAGGTAGTATAGAAGATGATCTTGTTGACTTATATTACTAAAATCTAAACAAAATGAAGCTTAATTACTCCATTCTCATAATATTTTTTACATGATTTTAATTTGAGGAATAGTTTTTAGTAGTATCAATTAAGGGTCGAAGGAATTCATAAAGAAACAACCAAAATGTCCAAAAGCAAAATTGTCGTCATAAAGCTACCGTTACTATAGAAAATTAAATTGTTAAATCTCATATTGTATAAATTGTAGAAAAAAAAATAAAAATGAAAGGGTGAAAATGAACAATATATGTATGTGTTCGCAACAGTATGTTAGATAGACGATAAAGTAACACAATCAAAATCTTTTATTCAAAGTAATAATTTTTTAGCAATCTCTATTTAAATTACTTCTATTTTTAAAAAAAAGCATATTGCATAAACTATTCAAGTATTATCAAACTCATCATGTATTAATAGAAGTTTTGTCAATTAAGTAACACTTATAAGAATAATAACACAAAAACAAAGAAAAAAATTCATAACAATGCAAAATGATACATAATTACATAAAAATATAGGTTACATACCAAATTTATTTTGGACAACCATACCTTAACTCCATAATGGAAAAGAAAAACTTAAAATCATAAGCTAACATAAAAAAGATTCTAAAGAAATATATAGGCCATATTTTATACTTCTAAACTTAACACTTGAATTTTATTGTAAGAAAACTCCTCTTTTTAATTTCAGAATGAAGCTATCTGTTCTTCTCCTCGGTTAGCTTCTTGACGACATGTATTTATATCACTATCTAGAAAGAAGAAAAGAGAACAATAGATGATAGAAAATAAAAGAATATGATGATCTAGGGAGCAATTTATTGATATTTATAGTGATATTTAGCTGTCTTTTCATCTTTCAAATTTATTAATCGAGCACATTGAATCATGATACATACATTTTATTTCGGTTTCAAAATTCAAAGAGTCACCGAATTGGAAGAGTTTCATATGTTATTTTGTCTTCTACTCTAATTGAATTTAACCTAATCAATTATAATTATAATGTCATAACAAAAAATTAAAGTGTAGTTGTTGGACTTCATATTCTACCATTATATAATTAAAATATTAATATTTAATTAAATAATTAATTTTATTTTGATTTAGTGGAGGAGCAAAATGGTAATCCAACTTTGAAAGTTGGAGCTTCCCATTTTAATAATATATGATATATAATGATATGATGATGAAGAAGATCTCATTTTTAACACAACCTGCCTTGATTGCCTAGCTAATGCTACCATCGCAAGCAACCTCTCAAAGAATAAGGAGTGAACGACCCTTCTATCTAGATCAAAAAGATGGTCACATATGGGTGTACATGAGGATGAAGTAGTTTGATCAATTCAATTTTATTTCATTGGAGTTGATGATAAATCTTGAACAACCCAACCTCTTTACAGAGTGCCTTAAGGTAAAAGGCGAAACTGCAAATTTGATAAATGAGTAACTGCACATGTGAAATTATATTGTCTGTTTTATGCATAAAAAGAAGGAAGATATCCGGTTATCAACAAAAAATGATATAATTTGGCAATGCAGTGTTGTCAATGTGAATGGTAATTGACAGGTATGTAAAATTCATAGTTGAAGTTGTGAAATTGATTATAAAAAATAAAAAAAAACTTCTAAGTGAGCCTCTCCTTGCTCTCAACAGCTTCTTTAAGTTTCCTTCCAAGTGCATATGCCAAAGGAGGTGGAACAGCATTTCCTATTTGCCTGTGCTTGTGCAAAATGTTACCAGAAAATTGGTAGCTGTCTGGGAAACCCTGCAATACATGATACTTATTATTATTATAAAATCCCATCAAAAGCTGAATATAATACAATTTCTGCACCAACATTGACTTGTTTCCTCTTTATGTTTGAAAATCATTACTCTTCTTTCCTAACCAAGCAATTTCAAATTGTCATGCATTGATGAAAATACTACACCCTCAGACTATGCCTTCACATATTCTAAAATGTGTCTTCATTTTGTAAGACTTACTTGAGAACGTGCACATTCACGAACTGTAAAAATCCTGTCTTGCTCTGGATGAAAGCACATCCCCACCTTACCCATCGGCTGGGGGTCAGTAATGGAAGTGGGGAAGTTCCCATCCCAATCCAACCTTCCAAACAGCCCCTTCCACTGGTTGTGCCTCTTAGCAGTGTTAGGCAGGCACCATGGAATCAAATCAACTAGTTGACCGTTAGATAGTTTAACCTGCACCACACAACACAAAACATCTTATACACCTACTTAACCCTTCAAATCACAAAGCACATATTGTTTCATCAAAAGCACTGGATGATTGCCACAACACCTTTTCATCCTCAAGGTCACGCCAATCAGCTCCTGGCCGCTTGGGGATTCTTTGGCACCTGATTAGGTTAAGTTCATTCATCTCTTTTGAAATGTGATCAGATAATGTTATTGAGCTTCCCCGAATCTTCTTTTGGAACCAGGATACTGGGTCACCTTGATACTGCATTAAGAATGAATAGCATAAATTACAGAGTACGAACAGAGGCGTGATATGATTGCATAATCTATAGAAACAAAAGCAGCATTGCCCTCTTTCTTCCAAATTCAGAAAGTAAAAGTCCCTACTCAATACACTGTCTTTCCAGTTCTCTAGTCAATTCCTGGAAAAGGTGAAGGGTTCAAGGAAATTCAAGTTTAGTACCTCTATACAAGTCTTGCATGCCCCATTGCCAACAACAGGAAGATCTCCAATTGTGTCTCTAACAGTAAGTGAACGGAATGGAGCTCCACTAGCAGTACTCCTCACAGCTGCATAGTGTGAAGTTTCAGATAATGCGATTTTTAATTCTGGGACAGCAAAAACATGCATTGGTTCTGGCCACTCTGGAAGAACCTCCTCTGGGGAGGCAGCCCAGATAAATGCTCTCTTCCTAGACTGAGGAACTCCAAAGGCTCCGGCTTCAAGGATACCAAACCTAACCTGATCACAAGAAAATTGATTGTCAGTTTTGATAATTAATAGCATACATACATATAGAATGTGTATGTGTGTATATATATATAGAGAGAGCGAACAATATGTACCTGATAACCCATCTCAAGAAGGGAAGCAACAGTTAAGCGAAATGTTTGTTTTTGGCTAAACGACACAAAATTCCTAACATTCTCCAAGAGAAAGAACTTAGGCCGATAATAATCAGCAAAGGATAAAAATGCCAGAATCATCTCACACTGTACTTTACTCCAGGTGCTCTGATTAAATCTATTCATTCCAGAAAACCCCTGCAAAAGAACGCACCATTTAAGCTACAAAGTTTACTAAACATCAGGTTAGATGTGAAAGAGCTTAACAAACCTGACAAGGAGGGCCTCCATTAATGAAATCAACTTGTCCAGGAAGTGGCAAACTATTCAGTTCATTCTCGTCCATTGCTGCAGCTAATTCAGAAGCCTCTGGAGTTGAGATACAGTCATCAGAATCTCCGCACTTATGCATGACAGCCCTGAATTGAAACCAATATCTGGTCATTACTGTTATGTACTTAGATATGTTCATAAAGGAAAGAGTAAAGATTGTATACCCAAGGACCTACCTCAAAATCACATTGCAATTATGTATGAACACCTTTGTCTTTGGATGATTAAGTCTAAATGCATCTCCAGCAGGCGCTTCGTATTCAATTGCCCAATTTGTATCTGTGGCACCTGAAAGAATAAAACTTTCAGACGAAAGTTCAAACTACATCCATTACAACTACAAATAAGTAGAGAGAAGGAAGCTACCCGAATGCTGCAGTCCCTCAGACAAGCCACCACAACCAGCAAAGATATCTAGTGTGGCCAAACGATTCTGTGGAGAAGTTTCATTTAGTTCCCCAACTTCATCGTCTCCTTCTTTTCCCTTCCCCTTCCTCTTCCTAGATGTTGCATCATCTAGCTTAATTTTTGAGAATCTCAACTTTATCTGAGCTGGAAACTGCTCAAAAGTACAATCAACTTAGACTTCACAAGAAAAATAAAATTCAGAAACAAATAGGGTAGATAAATAAAAGGTAGAATGTATTGTACTAAAAGGACTCTGACCAATTGCTGTTAAAATAAGAATGCAAGAGTACAAATTATGAAATGGGTACCTTTTTAAGGGATCCATTCAATGGATCATACAAATATTCACAAAAGAAAATATGGTCGAAGATGGCAGGGACGTCTTCAGACGAAATATCATACTTCTTCCTCACTTCACATTTACCTTTTATTGTTTCCACAGGAACTGTATGTATATCCTCACTGTAATAGATCTGGAAGAGCAGTAGCAATCAGAAAATTATAAATGCAGAAAGGTTTGCATAGGAAAAAAAGTAAAATCCCCTAATAGACATCGTTACCTAGCTGATTAAAACAAACTTCCTAACATGACATAGTAAAAGAATTAGTATATATTAACAACTCTAACCAGCTATTAGTGTGGAGACAAGTTATAGTATTATGTAGCATATACCTCCCGGATATCAGAAGAGTATGCCTTATCTGAAGATATATCCTCTGGTCTGAAGAATCTCCTTACTTTGACGTTTGTAGAATCTACTTTAGCTTGTTTAGATCCCTTGGGACCAACAATTTCTAGTAATTGACATACTACATAGGCCATCAACCCCACATTTCTTCCAGCTTTGAAAGTTCCACTTCCCCCTCTTTCTGCAGTAAAGTGATCGGGGCTTACATAAACAAAGTCATCAACTGAATACTCAGTCCCCAGATATACAAAACTGGAGTTGGACATATCAAACTTAAAGGATTCCTTTTCCTGATCAGTTCGCTGCAACTCACAGGAGTAGCATAAACCATTACCAAGACCCATCTTATCAAACGGGAGTCTGAAGAAAGCACCTTTTTCAGGGCGATAAAAGCTTTTGCAGTAAAATTCAGTCGGCAATCCCTTCCTCTTCCTGTCTTCTGCTTTTGCTCTATCAAGTTTATCAGCATTCGTGTTTCTATGCTGGTGTCCCCAAGGCATCATTCTGATATTGACAGCTATACTTTCTTTGACATCTCCTAGTTGCAGATTCATGCATTCATTGATCAAAAATACCTCTCTCTCATTAGCTGCATTTCCAAGTACAGTGTCAGATCCTCGTTGCATCATTCTTCCATGAAGCATTTTGCTACCATCCAATTTTTCAAACATGTATTCAACAAAGTAAATAGAAGGAAGCTCATCTGGTTCATCATGTTCCACTAGAACTGAGTCCCCAACAGCTATCTCATGTCCATGAACTCTAGCCCTTTTAAACAAATGTTCACCAGAAGCTGTTTTACCTATTGATTCCCCATCCCACTTTATTTCTTTGCTGTCAGAACATGACTTAATATGCCTTCTTGTAGAAGGTGTATGAGTTTTCTCTGGAACATCCAAGTTCTCCTCCGGAACATCATCCTCTTCATTTTCCTCTTGCTCATCTGCTTCTTCATCATCCTTCACCTCACAATCAACCACCTCCTTTGACACCTCGGGTGAGTAATTGGAATAGTATTCCCCCCAGATTCTGTTGATTAGCCTTGTTGTAGTAGCCTGCATAGCATTCCTTTTTACAGATGGCGCCATAGATGCTCTAGGATTTATGTTCTGTTCAAGTCTCTGCATCACCTTCTTCTTCTTAATCACCCATTTTGTATGGTGCCTCTCTTCCATTTTCATTGAGAGACCAATCGCAAATGCACAATTCCTGATGCTTGCATCAGGAAATTCAGAGAACTGTTGCAGAATAATTTTCCCATGTACAACCACATATCTTTCCACCACATCTACATTAGATGATATATAAGCAGGATGGTCTTTCTTGAACTCTGAAACCCTTTTAATAACTTCTCCAAAAGAAAGTCTAGCCACACGATTCTGTTCCTTTAACAAAGTAATGATGCTCACTGCCAATCTTGCAGTCTTTATGACTGGTTCGTACCAAGGAGCATACTGTTTCAACGGCTTCCCAAGCCTATACCTGAATTAGAAATAATATGCATGAGTAAAGCATCTATAGTAAATCCGCCAAGCAAAAGCACAGAAAGAAAAACAGTCAAGGTTTATCAGAATATAATAAATAGCAGTCCCAGCTAGTGGCGTAATAAAGGGAGGTACTTGCAAAATAATTCAATCACTCAAAAGGAATTAAGTGTAATACCAGGCCATATCAGTCCGAATTGATATAAAGATCATTGAGGACCCAAACTCAATCATCCATTCTTTTATAGCACTCAAGTAAATTGGCATACCATCAATCTCAGCTGATCTAGAACCACCTGAAGAGGAATGATTAGCATCAGTGTCAAAATTGTATCCAGACCCATCATCAGCAGTCATCACTCCAGACCCAAAAATGGTTACATCAATATCAGCACATGCTTTCATTGGCAGCAGTTCTAAAGATATTAGCCTTGAGTCTGAGTTGTACAATGCCCAATTATGAAGCATACTGCGCGGCAACTCATCAATGTGATATGTATCAACCCCACTGTCAAAGACGATATACTCATCAGTCTCTTCATTAGATGTTTTGTAATATGCAGGTAAAGGATAATCACTTGCAATCTCATCCTCATTGATCTTGATGTATATTTTGCTGGATGAGGAAGATGTATTGCGGTCTTTCTTCTGCTTCAAGGAGCACCAATACTCCTCTTCATGCAACAATTTAGCCAATTTCAGATCTTCATCTTCTGGCGCTGGACCATTAGCCAAACCAGATTCATCTATCTTGTCTCCTCCATTTCCTGCTTTTGGGCCAATACATAGAGCCTTACCAGATGATATAGGCTCTGGTTGTGCAAGTGTCTCCTGCTTGCTGCTTTCATCTCTAAGGGAAGCTAGGACAGGTAGCTCAACAAAAAGTTGATCAGTCTTCTTTGATGTATCATCCAGACCAATAAGTTCCTTATAGATGAACCCTCCCTGAGTGATGACAAAGTCCCTGATGGATACACCACCTGAAAAGCATTTTATGCCAGTCATCGCTCGGACAACCCCTGCAAGCAACTCGTCAAGGCTTAAATCAGGATTCCCTCCAGATGACTTTGAAAGCTTCTTATAAACCTCAACGCAAGCCGTCGCCTTGGCCAAGAAGTGGTCATAAAACTTCTTATAACTACCTGAGGGTTTTAAACAATCATAATCAGCTGTCTCAGTTGAGATCCATATGACAGGAGTTCCATCTTCATAGCCAGAGATAGCCCATTCTTCAATACGCCCAAAGCCTTCACATCTAATTCCTTTTGCTTTTACTTTGTCAAGACTGTCCTCAAGTGGTAAAATGAGACCACTGATAAACAGATCATCAACCTCAGACATTCCAAATGGTTGTGGTATTCCTTCTGAGTTATGAAATACAAAATCCGTTAATCTTCTACAGGGTCGTTGAGACTCTTGCAGACCTGCAGTTAACCTAATAGCCACATCCTCTTCCTCTACACAATGGTCCTTCTTTGTTTCAATGACTGAAGACTGTTCTGATAAATGCACAGATTTCTCTTTAAAATCTGAACAGGCAGCAGCTCGCTTAGGCCTTTTACGTGCAGCAGTGGGCTCCTCAATAGTTTCAGAAACAGCCTGTTTCTTTTCCTTCTTACCAGTTGCAGATGCCTTCCTTTTTGACACAGAATCTTGTTTGCATTTGTTCTTTTTGTGTCCTGATTAATCAGAAAAAATACAGAGAAGGATAAGCCATAGCAAGAACTGAAATATTTCTGTTATCATTCTCGCAACAAAGACAAAGCACACTAAGGAAATTTAGTACAGGGTGGACCTGAAGCTAAGGAAGAAGCTTTCTGAACTTTCCTGTGAAAGAGTCATTATTGAAAAGCATGAAGTGGAAGTGAACATCAAAAGAAGCAGCAAAATTAAGAAAATGCAGCACTCAAAGTTAGGCCAATACACTTACGGAGTTATTTGATGTGAGGTACAAGGTATAATAATCCCAAGGATAAAATGCATGACTATTTTATCCTGAATTTGGTTGAAGGTATTAGGCAGTCCTAAGATTATTTATCCCTCCATTTATAGCTTAGTGATGGAGAAGTTATCCCATATATATGATGGAATAACTTATCCCAGGATAACTTATCCTGGGATAACTTGTTCCCAACCAAATGACCCCTTAATATCAAACAGCATTCCATGCACTAGCATAAGCAAAAAAGGCATAAATGCTAAGGGGACTGATATATACATGGAAAAAACACTACATGCTTGTGAAATGACCATCTCATACAGGGCACATTAAATATTTGCCATTTCAAGAGAGTAGATCATTTTGGCATAAGATTACTTCATTGGCTCTAAAAGCTGTCAATAGACACAAGTCACTGCAGCATGCAAATTTGTTAAGTTTTATAATCCACCTTAAGCATTATATTCTAAGAGGCCAATACAGTAATAGTGTGCATACAAGTAAGACAACAAGCAATCTTACCCTTAGAGCAAATTCTAGTATGGACATCACAAAGAAGCAATGAGGATATTTACTCCTAATCTCTGAAGGCATCAACTAAGAGACCGGGTTATGGGTGTCTATGTTTTAGCAATTAGTGTGTGAATATGGTACACAATCACAAACATAAATTTATTGTACTTCTTTTATTTTATTAGCTGGTGTTTAGCTGGACACAAAGTTTAGGATGTGGAATAGCTTTATGAATTATATCAGTGGTAATGGAGAACATTTTAAGTTGTGGCTAAAATACTAGTTTGATAAACGTCACATCAAGAGTTTGGAATTTGAATGGTTAAATGAATTTGAAACCTTGAAAGTCGTAAAAAGTTTACAGAATAACTGTAACAAATCAAGGGGATGGTGTCAATGGTGTCAAGCATTGAAGTATTTTCTAAAATATGAAGAATACCATGTCAATGGAAATAGATGGATTTTATATAATGATGAGGATTTTTAGAATAAAGATAAGGAGCATTACAAATTTATAGAACTCAAACATATCTAACAAGAAAAGCACTGTCATATCCTCAAGGACCATATTATAAATACAAAAACTAAGCAAATAATGCTACCAAATTAAGTCCACATGGAAAATGACCTTTGCTAGAATATAAAATCAATACATACAATGTATACAAACAATGCCAAAATAGATAGCCATGAGATGGTAATAGTTGAGAAGCAACCGCTTCTTGCAACTAAAGAAGATCTTGGGGGTTTGCCAAACAGGTATACAATAGATTATGGACAGTTCAATAGATGATTCTGTCAACTATAATACGAACAAATTGAGATGAGATTGATTCAGGAAGAATAATCAGTAAGTGTTGCTGGCGAGACAGAAAAAGTTGTTTATGCCATAATTACTTCACTGGATTATTGATTTGGGAAGTACGTTATTCTTTGAATGAATTTGGTATAAGTGGGAATAGTTTTAAGAAAGAAGAGAAAATAAAGTGACAACCCATAACCAGGAAACATTAACAATTAGGTTGAAATGGTAGAGGCCAGTGAGCAAGTAGCAAAAAACAGTGGCAGTTTAACTAACTGAAATTCATTTAAATGCAACTAGTCCTCAGTTATAGTTTCTGCAGTTCAGAGTGGATATAATAGTTGACCTGACCAATATTAGACAAGTCTCCGTTTCAAGATCCCCAAATAAGAAACAAACTTAGTCTTACCAACACAGGCAACACTCCTCCAACAGTTCATGAACCGAACTATAAGTCTTACCATTACACTCTATGCAGAGAGAATAATTATGGATTAACTTAACCAAACAAGCTTCTAGCAAGTCTTCCTACCACCCACCTCCAACTTATTTCAACTAAACATGCATTCATAATAAAGGGCCTTTGATGCTCAAATTAGAGGAGCAATCCCCACAATGTATTGTCCAGCCTAGACATGCATGAGGCAGATTCTCTGGAAAGTAGAAAGAGGAGTCAAGGCCCTCATCTTTAGTCATTGTGCATACACCAACAGGATCCCCACACATAGGTGTCGCACCCCATTTTTCGCAAAACGGTTTGTGCAACGACTTGACAACTCTTTTAGGTGTTGATTAAAAGAGAGTTGCCACCTAACAAATTAGAGGTGCGCTAAGGAACCTAACTAACCTAACTAATTTTAATTAATTAAGGTCAACGAAACCAAGATTTGGATAAGGGTTCAAGTTACCACGAGAGGAAGGTGTTAAGCACCCCTCGAGGTCTACAAATGTGAGTCCTGGCCATATCTCATATATTTATGCAGGAGTTAAGCATGTGAAAATAAGGTATAATTATTCATTAAGTTTAATTAAAATAAACTAAGTGAAAAGGCATATACAAATTAAAAGCATTTAATGCAAATTAACCAGCATAAAACATAACTAAAGAGATAAGCAAGAACACAGAAAGTACACAATCAAATATAGAGAAAATACATTTTTAGTAATTAACTACCCCAAATAATATAGGCAACAATATAAAAGAAAAAGGGAACAACATAAACCTAAATTAAATATTGCTTCTCGGATCAGCGCTCGACTTATTAATCGGGAGACAAATCAAAGTTTGTCATTTTCTGCTCGAGTCAATTTACATCATCTCTGATAAGGGCCTAATTACCCCTAACCCCATTCTAAATTCATTTATTATTAAGAACATAAAGCGAACTAAAGAAATTGTAAATACTAATGTCCTAAAAGGTGCGTTGCATTTCAACTTAATGTCCAAGAGGCATTGGACTAACTAGATGGTGGGTTTTAGACTAAACAAATATAAGTTTCCTAATGAGGCCCCCAAGTGTCAAACAAAACAAATAGGACAAGCATTCAGCAAATAAATCTCATATTGGCCTCTAAATTTAGGTTATTGACATGCTTGAAGACACAAATAGTTGTGAAAGGTCTAGGCAAAAGTGTGTGCACAAAGAAACATATTACAACAATATATTTGGTTCTATAAGAAGCAAAAGATAAGGGTACAGTTGGTTTCAAGGGTAGCAGACAATTAAAAAGCAGATCAAATGGTCTTTAACATGCTGAAAATAATTCCTTGATTAATTTTAAAATGGCAGGGAAACATGTAAAAAGTCATACATTACTTTATTATTATTATTATTATTATTATATGCTAAGGTGTTAGGCATATTGATTAACATAAACAATTAAGCAAAGGAAATAGATTACAATGCCGAAGATATTTAAATCAAAACTTAAGTAGTTAATTAATGGCAATGGTAGGCCCCTTTATTTTTTATTTAATTAGATCTATAATGGGAAATAAGAACAAACAAACAATCATACTCCTATAGACATGCTTGCTAACACAAACATGTTGCGATAAAATAAACATGTAGCACATAAACCCCTCCCCCCTTAGACGATCCCCAAATTTATTTGATATATATAGAGCAGCGCTTATACAAGTTATTACAATCTAAAATAAAGG
The DNA here is from genome assembly GCA_036250505.1 of Solanum acaule. Classification (NCBI taxonomy): domain Eukaryota; kingdom Viridiplantae; phylum Streptophyta; class Magnoliopsida; order Solanales; family Solanaceae; genus Solanum; species Solanum acaule. The sequence goes on along the minus strand of JAJOOR010002059.1, from coordinate 19,564 downwards.
AGTAAATGAACATTATAATACAAATTTGAAGTACAAATGCTAAACCAAAAATCCCATCCAAAAACCATCTCATGCAACTCTTCAAACTTGAACAATAATGTCCAACCCTGTTAAGGAATAATGCAACGCCTATATATAATACCAGAGATACACATAACATTAATTATTTCATATATATATATAGACAGAAGGCACATACACAAGAATTCAAACAAATAAAGAATAACAACAAATATAATGTCATACACAGAGAGGGAAGAAGAGAACTGACCCCGGATGCTTCCTTTTATTTATTTAGACATACTAAAGTATGTAAAGTATTCGTGCCAAAAAGTATGTTAAACTTAAGTAATATTAATGCGAGACAAGGATTAAACTAATGAAGGAAGCTAACTTGTTAAACAGATTAATTAATCAACAAGAATAAACTTAACACATCATCCAACTTGAAACAATAAACTGAGCAGCAAACTTTGAAAGCAGTTCGTAAGATTTTTCTTTTTCTTTTTGAGAGTATATGAAAGTAGTGTGGATTAAAGTGTGAGGAAAAGTGAATGAGGACTTCTGTTTATATAGTAAATGAAAAGGCATAACCGTGAAAGAAACAATAATGGGAGCCAATTATGAAAATTTGTTTTCCTTAAACAAAAGGAGGGTCAGATCAGTAAGAATATCACCAAAATCGAATAAAGCTTTTAATAAAATTAAACATGCAAGAATATGTTCAAATTTTAATTAAAGCAAAAGATCAATTAAAGCAACCACAAACATTTAAGTAATCTAAAATTGTAAAGAAATAATTATGTTAAAAAGGAAACAATTATGCAACTCATATCATATATAATAATTTTTATCATTATTAGACAAGTGAATCTGTCGATATATATTTTAACACATTAATTATATAAAACTTACACAGGCAAAGCAGTGTTATCAAAGGCGTGCATTAAGCGCGCTTAAGCCCTAGAGTGAGGCTCAAAATGTGTTGAGCGCTTCACCTTGCTTTATGTGTGCTTCAATGTCATCATTAAGGTTCTAAGGCAAACATTTCCTTGCCAATGAGCCTCTTATGACGAAATGACACTAAATCATTGATAGTACTTCATCATAATTTTTTTTCAATTTCTTTGGTCATATATTTGTCATTCATGTTTATAATTATTAGTCTTGGACTAAACATATATATTTGTTTTCTTTTCTCCCTTTGCGCCTTTTTCATTAAAGTCCACACTTTATTTGCGCTTAAAGCCCCTACGGACCTTAGAGCCTTTTTTTGTGCTTTTCAACTTTGATAACAATGGTCCATATTAAATAAAATAAAATAATTTTAAAAAGCAGTTCTAAATTAAGGCTTAATCAACAAAGAGAATTATTATCTAAAGAAACAATCAATTCATTAGTTACTAGAATTATGAGAATTAACCAAAATTTAACCAATTAATCAAGTATGGAAGATCAACCAGTCAACATAGAAGAACAAGTATAAAGGTATCTTTAATTTGAACAGAAGAGGATTTCAATCTGTGAAAAAAGGAAAATAATTATTTTAGGAGCAACATCAAATTTGATTCTCATTCAATTAGGCCTGAATCAGATTTTAAAAGGAAAGAAAATAATCATGCTAACTATCAAGAATTCAAAATAATCCAAACAAAAAATATCACAATAGACTCTGCTATATAAAGCAATGAGAATTACGAATTTCAGTGTAATATCACACTTCTGAACTTATTACAAACCCAGGCTTCCCCAATTATTTCAAACACCAAGACGAGTAAACACATTAAGGAAAAGAGAGTAAGAGGACGAGAATTTAACAAAGCATCACCATAGCAAGCTAGCTAATTATATCAGTAAACAATTTCAAATAAGACATGCATAAGTTTAACAGCCAAGATCGACAATTAAAGCAATTGACTCAATCTGTAATCATACCAACATTCATTTCGCCTCTAATAATATGCTTAAAAGAAACAAAGAATCAAAGTGATGGGCGAAAATTCATACCGGATTTGTCTTCGATGCTGTTTTGAAGTTCTAATACCGACTCTGAATTAGGTTGGGGTGACGCCATCCTCACCAACCGGAGTTGCTGCGCCACTGCTGGCCGGAGTTGTTGTCGCTGCTTTGCCGGAGTTTGCTGGTCACAGCTAGCTGCTTCGCCAAAGCTGCTGGGCGGAGCAGTCGTTGCTGCCGTTAGCCCGTCCGTCTACTTCGACGGAGAAGTGAGAAGAGAGGAACAGGCCGGCGGCTGGAGAGAGAGGGAGAGAGGAGAGGGGAGGCAAAGGGATTTTCGTTGTGGTTCTCGCCAGCGACCGGCGATGGTGGCCGGAGCAGCGAAGGAGAAGATAGAGGAGGCGACCAGTGGCTGCTGGCTTCGCCGGTGGTGGCGATTTTTCGGCGGAAATGGAGAGGAGAAGCTGGTGCGGCGGAGAAGTAGAGGGAGATGGGGTGTGCTGCTGCTGAGTTTCCAATAGGAAGAGGAGAAATGAGATAGGTTTTGGGGGCTTTTGGCGGGGTTTTGGAGTTTTGGGATCAAAAAAAGAAAATAAATGGGAATTTGATCTCGGTCGTTGCCCGTTGGCTTAATTGAGATGAGCGGCTGAGATTGACTTTTGGTGTTGGATGAATTAAGATGGACAGATGAGATTGAATCAAATGGTTATAATTGACATGAAATTGAATAGGAAAGACTAGAATTGAAATAGAATTGGATTGATAAGGTTAGAATTGAAATAAATTGGATAGAAGAGGCTAGAATTTGAATAATTTATAGGAAGGTTAAATGAATTGTCACTTAATTAATACCATAGTAAATAATTTCATATAAAATAACATACTTAAATATTAAAGACGTTTTTTTTGTATAAATACATAAAATATTTATTTTCAATTTACTATCGATAAATAAAATAATAATAATAATTTTTTAAATATGAATATTAAAATATATCATTATTTAGACAAAATTGATTAACTTTTAAACACGTAATAAAAGAAATAGATTTTAAAAATATGTATTTAATCAAATAGCAATTCAAAAAGGGCTATAGATCGGTCAAAATTAGGTATCTAGAGTTGCCCCTTGTTTGCTTGAGAATGAAGGATGAATTGTCGGGTAAACAACATTGACTAAGTAGTCGATTTTGTCCGATTAATGAAAAGATGTTAGTGGAATCAATTGGAATAATATGGAATTGTGGAAAATGGTATGGCTAAGACTTTGGTTTTAAATCGCCTACATATGTTTGGTATTACGAGAATCAGGTTGTGTGTAGTTCTAGATTTAAGAATGAATGGAGTTCCTAAAACTGAAATAACGGTGCCAGCTTCGAATAGGAGTGATAACAGCTTGCATAGATAAGATTAGAGCTCGAGGTGGCATGAATAGCGTAAGGAACGACTTAAGTTATCAGAGCAATGATCATATGAGTAGTGGAAAGTGAAAGGACATTTATTGCGATATATGTAAGTGTGAAAGTCGTATATGAAAGAGCAATTGATCTTGTATGCAATGTGTAAACTTGTAGCTCGTGATCTGACTAAATAAAATTATTAGGACATGTATATCAATTAAATGGTAAAATAATTTATAAACATGATGCAATTCCCATATAGACTATGATATCTGCCTTAAGACAATGAGGATGATGTCTTAGGTTATGATGTATAGGGCTATGATACACAAAAATTAAATCCTCAGGTCATGACAAATGTTGTTCGTGGGCCATGAAAAATGATGTCTTTAGACTATAACACCTTCGGATCATGATAAGCAGAATTAAAACTCTTAGGCCATGAGATGGTGTCTGTAGGCCATGAAAGATGGTGCCTTTAGACTATGACGCCTTCGGAAATAAATAATGAGTAAAGGGGATGTATCTGTTTCAATGCAATTCGGGCATATTTCGATACTTATAGCTTGATTCGATAGAAACTTTGTGTAGTTGCATTTCTCAGGCATAAAAGCACATTCTCAGGCTCAACGCAATTTTTGGGCTCATATAATTCTCGGGCACATGCAATTCTCGAGCACAATACAAATGCAATTTTTGGATACATGCAATTCTCAAACTCATGCAATTCTCAGGCACATGCAATTCTCCAACACATGCAATTCTCTGGCACATGCAATTCTCGATCACAAGCAATTCTTCGGCTCATGCAATTTTCAAACACATGCAATTCTTGGGTATATGCAATTTTCGAGCACAATGCAATTCTTAGTCTCATGCAATCTTCGGGCACATGCAATATCTCAGGCACAATGCATTTCTTGGGCACAATACATTTCTTGGGCACTTGAAATCTTCGGACACAATGCAATTTCTCGAGTATATACAATTCTCGAGCATAATGCAATTTCTCAAGCATTGGGTCGGGTAAAAAAATGTGGTATGTAGGCTACTCAACGTTTTAACCCATAAAAATATTTCTTTTCACTTCTTAATCAGAATGAAAATTGAAGAGAGGGTTCTAATAGAGTTCTTGAATGATGAAGGTTAGTAGCGATTTCTGCCATTAAAGGTTGCCCCCGTGCCTAGAAACAGGATCTCTACACGTGGCAATCGTTTTTCCCTTCTATTAGCTGTGTTTGGAGCTAGTTTTTGAAGATATAAATTGGTAATTATTGGTGTTTCTTCAAGTTTTAAACTTGGTTTGCTAAGGTAATCATCTCGGGACTTTGTTATGATTGTTTTTATGAAGTTCTACAGATGTTTCGTCAAGTTAGGACCATATTGAACATTTGTCAATTTATGCTCAATTATAAATTGTTTATAGATGCGTACCAGTTGTGTATATATAGCGTTTGCGAAGCTTAGGATGTAAAGAATAACTTTCATGAATAAACTGCATGCATTCGAGCGTTCATTGGAAAGGTATATTAAGGCTAAGCTTTGTCCTTCATTTTAGCACGACTCTAGGGAAATTTCTAAAACGCCAAATGTGATTTTTTTTATTCTCTTGCTAGAAAGACCTTCTGTGAAGGCATTGAGATCTCAGCTAAATTATTTTCATGATGCTATTATTTTGATATTCCATTCGTTCAGATCAATAGGGTATTCAACATCTACATGTCATTTTATCGGTTTCCTTGATTATATGTCCATATGTATAAATTCTTATTCTTCTTTGGATGGTGTGACTTAAAAATACTATGGGAGACATTTATTATTTTTAACCAGTCATCTTTCCCTCAAATGTTTAAACTATATTAGAACACTTGATTTTTGAAATACTTTCTTTTATAAATATCTGGGTATAGGAACTAAGTGAAGCACCATAAGCTTTTTATGAACATATTCAAGGTTATGTTATCTTTCTAAAAGTCGAGCTAAGTTTTCAAGCTTATTCGGAAAAGCATATGAGGTTTCATGAAACATTTACATGTTATACGAAAGTGATTACGACGTTATGAGAGCAAGAGTACAAATGGGCCAAGATGGGTAACATGACAACAATAACATATGTGCACTATGAATCCATGACATGACACATTATGCATTCTACTCCGGAGCTATAATCAGAAGGTATGAGGCCTATTGCCTATATTTATACGTATGAGACACCGATGACCACAAGTTGGCGAATATGATGCTTGTTAGCTATTGGAAAACACCACAATTGCTAGCATTTGGCTGGGTATGTCATGCATTTGCATCTATGTATATGTATTCACGACATACAATTATACGAGCATACCATGCATATTTAAATATTAGGAGGTCAAATATCAGTCACAGAGATTATTTGAGTTCAATTTCTATTACCCTTTGACATCAACTACTTATGATTCTACTTTTCACCTTACATACCAATATATTTTTATTCAAACTGACGTCTCATTGCCTGGGGATGCTACTTTTTTTGTTTCGTACGAGCAGGTTCAAGCAGGGATTCTAATCGACCCACTCGCTAGGATTCAGTTCAGTTGTGAGTTGGTAAGCTCCATCTTATCTTAGGGCAATCAAAGGATGTTTACTTTTGTTTTACAATTTGTATATAGTCGGGGCATTGTCCTGACAGTGCTTATGTCACTCGTAGAGGCTATTGTGGACACAATATTCTGGGTTTTCTTTTGTATGTTTCAATCTCCAGCCCATAGGCTTGGCATGTATATGTATATGTGTGTAAGTAGGTATGTCTTCAATTGCGGCCTCGTTGGCTAGATAGTTCATCTTTATTTTTGGCTTGTCTACTATAGCTAGTACATCTACCTTTGTCTTGTTGGAAGGATAGAGTGTCATTTACTAGTGAATGTCGAACTAGATATAAAGTAGCTTGATCGTTCGTCTTATTGGAAGTACACAATCATTTAATGAAGATTATCAAGCTCAATATGACAATTGAGCTTATATAGTAGCTCAAACCTTCGTCTTGTTGGAAGGATAGAATGTCGTTTTTCGGCAATGGCTTGGGCGATGTTGGAATTGCTTCCTGCATATGTACCTGTCCTTGTTGCATTCAAAGAAAAATAGTTAGTTTATAAAAAGGGGAGGTTGATCTGTATCTCTACTTTGATCAACATGCTCCTTAGACGTCTACTTGAAAATCAACCTACTACTCTGAATGCAATTTTGTCAATTTTTAAAAAGATTTTCTCAAAATTTTCTATCCTAGTGTAGAACTTTTGACTTTTTGATGCTTCTTTACAGATCAAAAGTCATTTTTCATGAATTGTTTAGACCCTGTCAAAAATTCTACCCTCGTATCGTGATTCGTAACAAAATAGGATTGTTGATGTCCTCTTAAAATTTGCTCCAATCTTGTGACTTGCAAGAGAAAAATCTTCTGATAGAATTTTTGAGACCAACTCAAAAAATTTGCCTCGGTATTGTGACTCATAAGAAAATGCTCTTTTGATGAAAATTTTGAGATCCTCTTAAAAATTCTTCTCAAGTTACTGATGAGTCCACGATTTGGACTTTTTTAGGGCTTTATTTTGATAGATTTAGTGTCCTCAAATGCATATTTTGTCTCAATAACTGATGAAAATCCTTGAGTTTCAGGTATTTGGAATTAGAGACAAAGCATGGACACTATTGGGCAGAAAGGAACAAAGCAGCTGAAAAGAAAGAAGAAAAGACAGCCTGAGGATCGCCTAAGCCATTAGGCGAGTCGTCGAATGGCTATGGTCTCGCCTATAGTTCCAGTGTGCCAAACTCTGAAGGAGAAAATCAAGTCGGCGAGATAAAGGAGCAGTCGACAAGTCGCCGAACGATTCCGCGATGCAGTACTCCATCGCCAATGTTACAGAACTTGAATTTGCTGAAGGCCAATGCAGAAAGGCAATGAATCAGACCAAAGGGTGGATCGTCGAGTGGATCAGTAATCCCGACTAACTACGCCGAGTGATCCTTCGCAGCACACTTTTTGACAACTATAAATACCTGTTTGAATTATTAGTTTAGTATCAAGTTTTACAATTCAGAAACCAATTTTTAGAATTACTCAGTTTTAGAACTTAGTTTTTGGAGAAAATTTTCCTTAGCTTTGAAGATTTTCATTTCTAAGCAATTGGAAGTGGGTATTGAAGATTCTTCATCTTTGACATGTGTAAAGACAATATCTATCGTACTTATTTGATAGAAACACTTTTCGGTATTGATTTCTATCTCTTTACTATGTCTAGCTAAAACCCCAATTCTTGGGGTGTGAATATGTGAATATAGGTTGAATTTACTGTTGGGTATTGCTAATAGATAGTTATTTTGTCGTTTAAAGGTGATTTCGTTCAGTAGTTGTGTTTGAATTTAATGGGGTTGTAATTGCAAATATAATTTTATCTTCGTGTTTTTTACTTGCTCGAGAGAGAGAGGTTTTAAAACCAAAACTGCTGAATCGATAGTCTGTGATTATTGGGTTATCGTGGGTTCAGCTCGAGAGAGTGAATCCTAAACCCTCTCCCACACATTCAGCTCGAAAGAGTGAATGTACTAAGGCGAAGGTTGTGCTCCATTGCCACTTATCAATGTTCAAGAGAAACCGATTTGATTCGGGGTAAATTGTTCAAGAGAAAATTTACCCCCACTAAAGTCTAGCTTAGTTACCAATTTACAGCGATTTACTATCAATAGCATTTACTTGGTTGTTTATTTTAGCCCATATTCCTAGCACATCCCAAGAATCCCGTCTCCATATTTGCATTTTCGTTTCTAGTTGTCATTTTAATTGATAATTGATTACAAACCCCTTTGATAATTGACACTTGTGTCACCCTTTAATTTGATATGTCTTTCTTCGTAAATGTCTATAGCTATAATTGACTTGAACACATTTATGTTTTTCTCTTAATTCTTAATTACAAACCGCTCCTTTGGGATTCGACCCCAACTCACTAGTTGGGTTATATTACTATTGAACGACCGGGACGCTTAGTATTGGATGAAGCACCCGGATATGTCAAGTCAAAATGGCGCCGCTGCCGGGGAGTGGTGTTAATTGAGAATTTTTAGCTAAGTTGAATTTTGTTCTTGTTAGTTGTAGTGATACTTACTTAATTTTTAGCTTTGTTTTGTGTGCTTATGCTTTGAAATAGAAGAGGTGAGATTGACGGGCAGTAATTGCGAACCAATGGATTTCCCTCCATTAGAAGTGATGATGTTCAGGGATCGCATTCTAACCTTCAAACAATTGGAAGGTGAAAGGATTCACGAGTCGTGGCTAAGGTTTAAAGCACTACTGGTTCAATGCCCAATTCATGAAATACCTGATATAGTCCTTCTGGAATGTTTTTACATGAGTCTTAGTCCCGGGAATAAGGTGTTAGCTGATCAACTCATCCCGGGTGGTATTGCACAACATCCCTATGTGATAGTAGCCCAACTTCTTGATCACATGGCTGAGACAAACCAAGAAGTCGAGAGGGACTTCATGTTAACTGCACTGGTAACTCAGCTGGACGATTTGGCCAGCAAAATATCAGAGATTGAAATCCAGTGCAAAAGAAAAGAAAGATACATACCCCCTCATGAGCGAAGAAGATCTGAGAACAATGAGAGTAAACGTGTCGAGGATATGCTATTAATCACTCTCCAAAAGATCAGTGAGCAAGATAAAGTGCTGGAAGAGATGAAGGAGAATACTGAAGTGCTAAATCAGATGATCGATTCTCACTCTAGATCTATCCAGCTAATTGAAACTCTCATGGGTCATGTATTGCCTCATTTCCACCTAAACGAACAATTGGGGTTACCTAGTTGCACTAGGGCTAACCCCAATAATGGAGCTTGAGTAAGGACTTGCGTCGTGCCACGACGTTAACTAAGACGCTTCTTGGGAGGCAACCCAAGGTTTTATTGCTTTAAATTGTTATTTTAGAAATAATGGTGTGTTGATTGTGCATATCAAAGTGTGGGAAATGTTTGAAAAGTGCAGATTGGCGAGCTAAAGTCCAGTCGGTGAAACTCCGAAGAGGTCGGTGACCTTGACCTAGACCGCCATTAGACTCAAGACAATTTTATGGAAGAGTATGTAAAACTCGATGAGCCCAGGAATTAATTGGTGATTCGCTGATCAAGTCGGCGATCTCGATCTTGTCCGCCGTTTGGATCCCCACATCAACTGAGGGTCCTGTAAAACTCGGCAAGGTAAGTGACCACTCGACGTGTCGCCGAGTAGGTCGGCGATCACGACTAACGTCGCCGAATGGGCGAGAACTGGACGGTTTATTAAAGGGTAAAAGGTTTAAACTTCAAGCTCTTTCATATTCCCTCAGTTTTCATCTTCCCAAACTCGCACCTATTTAGTATTTTCGATATTTTTGCATTTTCAAGAGTATTTTAGTCGTCGGAGTTGTGTTCGGAGTGGATTACATTGCAACCTAGCTTTTTAGTCTTTATAAATCGGCAACTAAGGTTGGTTTTCCGAAACCCGAATTTATTTATAGTAATTTGTACTCTTATGCAAGCAATATTATGTTGTTGATGTGTGTTGGGCCTCTCTGATAGAATTAGATTGTTTAAATGACTAATTTGAATTATTAATCTTGCCTGTAATGCTTATAGTGTCGATTTCACGTGTTCTTATGCGTTGAAATTGGTTAAATCTTGTGGTGTTGTGCTTGCATGTTGTTGGGATTAGTTGGGTGAAGTCTGAGTAGCTCGTATTTGTGCCAAACGACGTAATTTGCCTAATGATAAAGAGGGTAACACTGTTCTTAAGGGAAACTATCGTCAAATGGCCAAATTTGGCAAAACCGGGAGAAGTCTGAGTATCCCGGGGTAATGGGTACTATGGGTCTAGTCTTAATTTAGCTAGTGCATGCTTTGATTTTGTTTTGGGGGTTGCAGGGTTGAATTCGAGAAGTTGGGTAAAAAATAGGAATGTTGGGTCATTTGGCGAGCTGCGTCGAGCTCGCCGAACCACTCGGCGGTTCGCCTAATGTCTCGCCTTTAATTTCATGCTTTAATTGATGTTGGGCTCTGTAACTTTCGGCGAGAGGCCTAAGGTTGCCGAGGGCACTTGGTGACTCGACGAAAGATTTCTTAATCGCCTTTTGTCTACACCCCTGAATCCTATTTGCACTGTAACTTTCGGCGAGCTAAGCCTTGCTAGCCGAATGTTGTCGGTGAGTCGCCAAAAGGTCTTTCCCATTGCCGACTTCCCGCAACTTTTGAGCCAATCCTTTCGGCGAGCCCAATCCAGCTCACCAAAGCGATTCAACGAGTCTTTCTGCAACTGTGCTTCTATGAATTTGATGAAGTTATTTTTAACTTTTTCTTGATGTGTTGCAGGTATGGTGTTGACACCCAATTTTGACCAACCTATAACCATTTTGGAATTGCTTTTCGATTGAATACGTATTTTTAAAACTTATTACGAGTTTAAAATGCTAATCGATTTTGTCTAAAATTATATATTTTAGTGTGCATATTTTATTAAAAATAGTTGTTTTAGAATTCAGGTGTGCTTAATTATATGAAAATATTTTAATAAGTGTAGTATTTTATTAATTGGATAACACTTCCTTAATTTTTCTTCCAAATCATTTAAAATTCAGCCTATTTCGTTCTAATTTCTTTCAATTTTAGCCACTCCAATTCCAATTCTCTTTTCAATTATAGCCATTATTGATTGCAATTTTGGCCCTTTCTTATTCCAATTTTCAGGACTCCAATTTTCATTTTAATCTTATCCGTCCATTATATTTCATCAACTCCTAGAATCAATCTCAACCGTTCATCCAAAATAAATCAATGGTCAAGATCAAATCCATCTCTTTCCTATTGTATCCATTAAGACCCAAAGCCCTAATTTTATTTTCACTCTTCCTCTCCCTCTCCCTCTCTCTAAATCCGACGCCCCCTCTCTCAAATTTTTTCTCCGACCAGCAGTAGCCACCACGAGAGCAGCAGCCGGCGAAGACCAGAGGCGGCGACACTCCCTCCCTCCTCGTCTTCTCCAGCTCCGTCCAGCGAGCTCCATGACAGCAACAACATCAGCTCGGCAAGAAAACAACAACAATAACTGCTCCGTCCAACAGTGACGGCCGACAACAGCTCCGGTCAGTAGCTCGTTGAAACGAGTAGCAGCAGCGAGAGCTCGAGAGACCCCCGCATCGCCCCACTCTCCGCTTCTCCGGCGAAGCAGCATCGCCCGACGAGGTGTCGACAAGCCACCACGGAAATCAGTAGCCGACTCCCTCTGTTCTCCCCTCTGTTCTCTTCTCTTTTTCAGGCGAGCAACCGGTGAGAACACTAACAATAGCTGGCGAAAGCAACCGAAATGACAACAACAATGAGAGAAAATATTACTCTGGCTTGGAATTTCGGTCAGGCGGTAGATTCCGGTGGAATTTTCAGGGGATTTTGAGTTTGGTTAGAGGTAAGTTCCCTTAGGCCTTATTTTCGACTCTTTGTCTTGCTTTTAAAGAGGAGCACGTCTAAGAATTTGAGCATCATTTAATCTCCATCACTGTCTACTGCCCGTTTTGAGTTAGAGGATTATATTACATGTTTGTTCCTGATTCTTAGGAAAAGCATATTTATGTTGGAATTTTCTGTTCAAAATTCATGCCCATTTGCTTAATGGTGATTTGATGGATTTCTCCCTTTAAACTTATTTACTGTTGATTGTTTAGCATGTTCCCATGGATTAGTTCTGTCAAAATGATGAAATTGCTAATTTCTAACTTATTGTGAAATATCTAATCCTTATTATTTGCTAAATCCTTCTAGTTTATGCAGTATTACCTGTAGTATTGCTAATATTAATACTAGGATTGATAATTGATTCCGTAATTACGGTTAACCCGGATTGTATATGTAATTAATATATTAAATTGATATGCCCTGATTCTTGCTTGATTTCTTACTTGTTTGATAATTATGGTAAAAATATTATTGCTTGACTTATGCTTTTTCCTTTAATATGGTCATTCTGATTTGGCATGTTGGGGATTAATTTATTCTAAGTTGATAGTTATGTTTAGATTTTCGGGTCTTGGTAAGGTAAAATTAGTTTATTCTTTTTTAATGCTAATTGATTGTAGTTGCCATAATTAAGATTAAATTGATTATTTACTTGTTATATTTTAGTAAAGTTTTGATGGAGTTAAAGAATAATATTACTGATTTGGTATTCTTTGAATAAGGAAAAAATGATATTTAATTGGTTCCTAAAATATACCCTTTCCTTCTAAACGATGCCCCTCTTCCACTATATAAATAAGACCCTTCCCTCATTCTTTAGACACTTTTTAGTCACGACTCACCTTGACATGCTTTAACCATCAGAAAATAATTTCATGCTTTAACTATAAAAAGTACTCTCTACAAAAATAAGAAGGTAAAGAACTTTGGAGTGCTCTATTTGCTGTGTTGCCATGTAGCTGTTTCGGTTTGGATATTTTGCTAAAACACTTCTTTGTTGATAACTATATTCTGCATAATCGGTTAGTTCTATTTCATCAGTTTATTTTCATCTTGCATATATTATTTTGAATATTGTGTATAAATAAATAAAAGGGAGGCATCCGGGTTAGTTCTCTTCACCTCTGTCTTCTATGTGATGTATTTTGTGTGGTTTGTTTAAATGATTGTGGGTCTACATGTATGTGAATAATATTTTATTAAGCATATTTGCTTTTATATGTATTTGGTGGTATTGTTCTTTTGTCTTAGCAAAATCTTGATCTTAAGATTTAGAAGAGTTGCCAGGGGAGGGAAACACTAAAGAGCCGAATTTACTTAATTTATGTTTTGTATATTGTTGTTTTGTAATAATTTGTATAAACTCCTAACTCTAACTCTATATATATGAAATAATTTGGGGGGATCGTCTAAGGGGAGGGGACTTATGTGCTATTTGTTATATTATCCCAACTTACTTGTTAGAAAGCATGCCTATAGGAGTGTGATTTAAATGTTTGTCCGTTCCTCGCTCTAAAATAAAGTGACCTTGTTGATATTGTTATTGTTTTAATTGTAAACTCGTTATCATTGGCCGCTTGTTCTTAATATTAACTAATTACATATTAAAATAAATCAATAAATCATTGTAACACCCTTAGCATAATATTAATAATTTAAAGTGTTTGACTGTTACGTGTTTATCTATTTGCTGTGTTTAGTAAATCATATCTCTCTCTTTTAAACATATGAAAAGTGGTAAAAATAAAATAAAATAAATATTTTGTTCAATAATCTGTCTCATACTAGAAATAGCTTAGAAATCGCGCCTATAGCTTGTAGATTTCATTTTATTTATTTAGAGTATCATGCCTATAGGTGCTATGCAATATTTGGACTTTTCAACCACCTAGAAATCATGTTCATAGGTATTATTAAATAATTTCCAGCATGCTAATGACTGAAATAATATGAACATAATTTTGCCACTGGTGTCAGCATGTTTAACCACCTAGATATCATGTCTATAGGCTTCTAATAATTTTTCAGTATGTTAAATAACTAAATAATTTCCAGCATGTTTAAAATGAAATCTGCCCGAAGTATTAATTTTCTTCATTGTAACTAATTGTTTTGCCACCTATTTTAAAAAGTAATAACTAATTCCTCTCTGCTCGTATAATGAACCTGCATAAGCAAATTGACCAAAATGCTCTAAATATTTATCTGCTCGCTCATTTGTTTTCTACAATAGTTATTCCATCACTCAAAGATTAATTGCCAGCATGTTATTTAAAGTCTGCCAACACTGTTACTGTTGCATGTAATTAGCCAACTAGCTTGTTAATCACTTAGATAGCATGTCTATAGGTTTCTAATAATTTTCAGCATGTTAAATAACTAAATAACCTCCAGCATGTTTAAACTGAAATTTGCATGAATTATTTAATTTCTGCATTTAATCAACTGTTTTGCCACATAAACTCAGCTACTAATAATTTACTGCATCTGCTACTTGCTACTCTAACTCAACTCTGCTTTAAATACTAACCTCTGCATCATAATTTTGCCACTTAAAAATCAGCTACTGGATTTTTGCATTTAATAAACTGACTGTCATTTAAAATAATTCTTTGCATTAATAATAAATCTACTACTGTTTTCTAAAATAAATTTCTGCATTTGTAATCGATTTCCTGCCATATTTTAAAATAAGTTAATGACTTTTTATGTCCTTGTAATAATTTCTGCACCTCTGAAAGTAATCAATAAACTGTTATAATATTGTTATGCTTGTATGCACACACTTAGCATGAGACCTTCACTAATTATGTGTTGTTTGCAAGCATGTTAATTAAAATTCTAGAGGCCAATACGAGACTCTATGTGCTAAGTGCTCGTCCAACGTGTTTGAGTTGGTGTCTAGGGGGCCTAATTAGGAGCCATTATTTTATTTTAGTCTAAAACCTCTCTACTAGCAGTCCAATGCCTCTTGGACATTAAGCGGAGGGCGCTAGACACCTTTTTAGGACGTAATGCATGTGGAAGGTGGGGTAGGGGTAGTTAGGCCCTTACGGAGATGATGACAATCAACTCGAGCTTAAAATGACAAACATTGGTTTTGTCTGTCCGAATGTATAAGCCGACCAAAAATAAAACAAAGTCGAGCGCTGATCCGTAAAGTGTGTCGTTTTCAGAGTCCCCCTTTCCTTTCTCCCTTTACTTGTTTTATAATTGTATTTATTTGGGGTAGTTTAATTAAATAAAAAATGATATTTGCTAATATATTTGTCTACTTTCTATCTTCTCGCTATTTCTTTTAAATTTTATTTGTGTTAATTACTTAATATTATGTTATCACCTAGTTTTGCATGCTTAATTAATTAAATAAATAAATGAAATGATCTTAATTGTTTAATGTTAGTTATCACATAGCAATCATGTTTAATTAAATAACCAATAAATGATGTGACCTTATTTGCTACTTGTAACCCCCACATAAATTGCATGAGATACGGTCGGGACCCACATTTGTGGACCTAGAAGGATGCTTAACACCTTCCCCTCGAGGTAATTTGAACCCTTACCCGTTCTCTGGTTCGTTGACCTTAGTTAGATTAGTTAGGTTAGATAGGTGCCATAACGTGCCTTAATTCGTTAGGTGACAACTCTTCAATATCAACCCAAAACCCAAAAGAGTTGTTAGGTCGTGCACAAAAACCCGTTTTGCAAAAAATAGGGTGTGACATATGGTGAGGACAAACATAGACATGCCACCCGGTAAAAGAACACGGGGGATCACAATCAACGAAGGGGGATCAAATTCTTCAAAGAGAGGAAGGTAAGAACCTCCACCAGGTGAAAAAGGAAAAGGCAAAAGACCTAGGTCTGACAAGGCTACTGCTGGCTCCCAGGCTGCTCTATTTGAGCTTAATGATGACCAGGCTCTACAGTCCTGGCAGTTTGATCTCCGATCTAGATCTCACCCCACATCTACCAGAGACCCTCCTACTTCCACACCAGTAGAATCATTGCCAACTCCGGCACCTCCTGTGGCTCCTGTGCCATCAGTTGTTTCCCCACCTAGACTCCTCAATAGGTTGAAAGGAGATGGTTTGCAAACCATCCTCGAGGAGAAGCTGCTCTCTACAGAGGGTCTGGAGGGCAGGTACTCCAGTGTAGCAGAGTTATTACAGTGGCACCAGTTTCAGATTTTCACCAAGCCTCGAGGCCCTTATGTTCCTTCATGGGTCCAGGAATTCTATGATGCATATGCTGCCAAAGAGTAAGAAAAAAACTGGCGAGTTTAGACCGGTTAAGTTGGTCATGGTTCGAGGTGTGGAAGTAGGGTGCAATAACGATATCATAAATGCTGTTCTTGAGAGGGCCACAGGGTTTGAACACGATTATAAGGGCTTGGTGACAGCCCAGTCCCTAGATGACTTGAAGGGGTGGCTTGCCCCCCTTTTCTCGGATATTACTCCGAGGTGGATGGATGCGGGAGTCTAGATCGAGAAGAAGGATTTGAATGTAACTGCCCGATATTGGTTCAGATTCATCAGCAGCTCCATCATGCCTTCACAGAACGAATCCATCCTCTGGCATGTGAAGGCAGCTTGTCTAGGGTCTATCTTATCGAAGCGGCGGATCAACTTGGGTCTTATCATAGAGCAGGAGATGGCCATGAGAGCCAAGTAGAGGCAGACCTCTTTGCCCTTCCCAGTACTGATCACAGAGCTGTGCCGACGTGCTGGAGTGCCCCGGGATACTACTAGAGATCTTGATATTACCCCATCCTCCTCTACTGACATCTGGAGCACTGAGGCCGAGTATACTATAGAGGAGGCTGACAGGAGGAGGGCAGCTCCGGTGGACATATCTCCGGAGGTGGATATATATTTGATACATTCAGAGACATCTTCGCCTACTCCAGCCTCCGGGACTTCAAGTACTTTTGCCCCTTCTATTTCTTCACAGGTTCCGGGCACCTCCACCTCGTCCCAGCCAACCAAGATTACTCAGGCGAAGATCCTGAAGATGGGGCATCTGGCCCATTCAGCTGATGTGAGGGCGGCTTGGTTAGAGAGATCCATTCCAGGGATGATTGAGAGTGCTATTTTGGCTGCACTGACCCCCCTCCAAGATTATGTTAATGATCTGGCTACTAGAGTCACGACTTGTGAGAGTAGGCAGGGGGAGGCCTCCGAGATGATGACTTTGAAAGATGAAGTAACAAATTTGAGGAAAGACGTAGACTATCTAAAGTCTACTGAGTTCACTTCTTTACTAGAGGCTGTAGATGATTTGGATACTCTTGAGACTTCAGGGATTCCTTTGGTTTCTACCGGAGACATGCATAGGGATGATGCAATAGTTGATGAGTCGGATGCAGAGACCAACGAGAAGATGATCGAGATCAAAGAGGAGAACATATATGGAGACTTGCCGGATCTTGAAGAGATGATTATGCAGTCGGTGATTCAGACATCGTTGACCGAGCATTCCATGGTAGCTCCTAGTGGGTTTGATACTGCTGTTCCTTCTGAGGTGACCCCGGGTACTGAGGCCCGAGACCAGACTGATGCACCGAGCACTGATGCCCAAGTCCAGATTGATGCACCAGACACTGATGCTCAGAAAAATAGAGTGACTGCGTAGACAGGATCCCCTCTTTACCTCCCTCTCTGTCTTACTTTTATTTTGACTTGTGGATATTATATTTTTGTTTGCATTTGAGGACAAATGCTTTTATTTGTGGTGGGGTGAGGCTCACCTTTTATGTGACATTCATTATTCTTGTTTTGTTTATATTTGGGCTTTGAGCTAAAAATTGTGTTTTTACACTGCTTTTGTGGATGCTTGAGCTTGTGTCTCCTTCCTTTTAATTGTAAATGATTGTTGACCCTTCCAAGAAAAATTTGCCACCTCTTATATGTGTTGAATGTGACTATTCTTTTGAAAATGATCAATATCGATGACTCGAATAGTGCTCATAATCGAACAAAAATGAATGCGCGGCTACGACAAGGCCAATTGAAGTTGCATAGATAATATGTGAACTCTTTACATCTCGTTGTGACTAGCCAAGTATCAAATTGAGTCTCTTGTGATGAACATTGCACACTAGCAAAAGTGTGAAGTCTTGTTTGACATTGGTGTCAATGCCTTGTGTGATGATCTTACCGTGAACCATGTGTGATGACACCTAGAATTTGCCCCGTTGTTCTGGTTGACTAAGTGATGCAATTTCTTGAGATGATCTTAGGCAACTTTAAAGAGTGTAAACCAATTTGAAATTATACCTCTTTTGTGACTTACCTTGTGAGTGTGTGAACCTCTTTTGAGCACCCTTTAAGCCTTAACCTTTTCTTGAAAGAAACTTGATAACATTGCTACCTTTTAGTGACCCATTACCCACAATCCTCATGATCTGTGGTTTGTTTGAATAGACAACTTAGTCCAAAAGCCTAAGTTGGGGGTGTGGTGAAAAGAGAAGGCAAATCAAGAAAATGCAAAGAAGTCCCTTTTGCCCATCTTTTGAGAAAAATGGAACCCCTCCATATAAAAAAAGAGAGAAAAAGAAGAAGAGTTTGAAAAAGAAAAAGAAAGACAAAGTTGTGAAATAAGGTTGTGGAAATACAAAGAAAATGGGGTTTCCAATGACTCATGGAAGATGAATAAAAGGTGACTTTTGAGCTTGAATGAAAATGATAAAGAGAAGGAAAAAGGTGTTATTCACATCACATTTCATGAGAATTTCAGCCTATAAGCCTAAATGATCATACCATTGCACTCAGCCCCATTACAGGCCTTGAAAAGACCTTTTTGATCTTGAATGAGCTGAAGAAAAAGTCGATTGGAAAATACGGGCAAACCTATGGGTGAAATCATGCATTGTGTTTATCTTTGTGAGTGTGAGTGTTGATCTTGATTCCAGAACTTTAAATGACTGAACCATTGAGTGAATATGGAATCATTCTTTTTGTGAGGGCATTTGAATACCTTTTTTGAGCTTGAACTTGCATTTGAAGCAAGTATAGTGAGCTTGAGATTCTTTGGTAATGGTGAGTGACAACTTGAATCTTTGAGTGCACAATTGATCCTTTCACAAGTAAGTTAAGTCTTTTTGTGTGCATTCATGATTGAGTCTTGTGTAGCACTATTTGAGACATCCTTTTTGAACTGCTGAACTTGAGTTTTACTTGAGGACAAACAAAAGTTTAAGTTAGGGGTGTTGATGAGTCCACGATTTGGACTCTTTTAGGGCTTTATTTTGCTAGATTTAGTGACCTCAAATGCATATTTTGTCTTAATAACTGATGAAAATCCTTGAGTTTCAGGTATTTAGAATTAGAGACAAAGCATGTGTAACACCCCGACTTTTCAAAACGTCTAAATTAACTCGTATCTTCGTGGAAAGACAAGGAGGGTGAGTAATAAATTAAGAATGATGTGGTATGTCCTATTTTAAGTGTTCAAGTGTTGCATCTCAAGTTTTGAAGTTAGGTAAGTGGCAAAATAAAAGTTGGCGGAAGTTATCGTAAGTTCCTTCTTAAAGATTTCTTTGAAATTTGGGTCGAATGTCTTGGAGGTTTTCTCCTAATCTATAAAGAGTTATGGGGCCCACAAGCTATCGAATCGAAGGTCTACGAGTCTAGTTTCCAACGCATCAAACCGTTCATTCATACGACTTCAGAATAGAGAGATATTCG
>JAJOOR010002058.1:0-34255 GCA_036250505.1 Solanum acaule | reverse complement strand
AGGCATGTTTAAGTCATCAGAAGAAATCAGAGAAACAATCTTTTGCTTGACAATACTGTTAAAGCTAGCTGCCTTCTCGTCCTCATGATACTTATTGATAAACAAGCTAATCTCTACTAATGCTTTCAGTGCTGCCTTCCATAGAAACTTCTTGTTGAAATCAGATTCAATAATTGACGTCAAAGTCAGCAAGATATTCTCATACATGAGCTTTGAGACAGAAATAAAGCTTCCAGGAAATGTAGCCAAGATCTCCAAACCTTTAACTACAAATTGAGCACAAATTCAGTCAAAAACAATTAACTTACACTTAGCAGAACACAATAAGCATAGAAGCAACTCACATTAACTATGAGCCTAACAGGTTCAATTGATCATAAGACAAAGTGTGGGCACGTCCCTAAACGAGGACAGAAACCTAAAATAAGTTTTGCGCTCTCCTTACAAGGCAGAAGAACTAGAAGCACCAGATTGCATCACTACCCAATGATCTATTTTGATATTGCAACAATGAAAAAAGAGAATTTAAACTTATGTACCAGGTTACTATCGTCTCTTTCCCTACTCCATTATCATTTTTAACAGGTAAAATCCCTACATTACTTAGGGATTCATGTGCAACAACTAGAGAAACACATCTGATAAGGTCCACTTATTTATAAGTAAAATGATATGTTGGTGCTGACAGCATTAAATAGATGCACTAATGTTACAGATACAAGGAACATTGAGTTTCTATCAGGAGGAGTGCCCACTTTGTTTACATATTTCAATTAATGCCAACAATACAAAGTTGTATGCATCTATTTTTCTTTTTAAACCAAGAAATCCCCAGCGCTAGTGAAGCACAGTTCGGAACTCGGCGGATTATAGGTCCGCCTCTCTGCCCTTCTCCACTCTAATACTAGGCATTTGTCTGCAACAGGTTAGAACCATGCGCCTAATCCACATATCACTCGGTTGCATTCTTACCATCAGAACAAAGCCCTCAACAAGTGTTTATCTATTTAAATTATCAATAGCTCGTAACCAGCCATCAATAGCCCTTCTCCACTCTATTTGCTCCATTTTTAGAGGGAAGGGCAAATGGGAGAACCAAGAGTGGATTTATAGAAAAATTAAGACAAGGAACACCATTTTACACATATGACTTTAGAGTAAAGAAGAAAACAGCTCAGTTCCAGAACAAATTCATTTGTCAAAGAGAAGTACTTACCTGCTGCATGAACATAAGCATTCCAAGTGCTTTCAACACAACTTGCTCGAATGAGACAAAAGAAAACATTACATAATGATGTGCAGAAACTATGAAGCATCTGGCACCAAGAGTCACGTGCTAGATCATGAGCTGAAGCGACTGCATCAGAGCTGACTACCAGCTGTCTGCATGCAGCAAGGAGTTCAACACATAGATACAAGGCTCCAAAGTTAAAGTTTGCATCCAAAGCTGTATGAACAATTCCATGGGAATTTTCAACCGAGAGCCTTAAAGCATCCACCAACTGAGGAAAGAAACTTTCAAAAACTTTATTGCAGGAAGATCCAGAAGCTTTAATGCAAACAGAAAGAACATGCCCAACTGCATGTAATCTCTGTTTGTATTGGGTAGAAAGACTATTAAAATTGTCAAACTGGGAAAAGGAGTTCAGAAATGTGCTTATGTCCCCATCACCCAGAATCAAACTCAAGAATGAATCATTATGCTGCCGAACAAGCACCTGAAGAAGTTCAAGGGCCTGTGTCATAATTTCACTCTCATGAAAACCTAATCCATCTATTGGATCGGAATCCTCTGACAAAGTGGACTGCGGACAAGTAAACAGTGCATCTTTTAATGCAGACCAAAGGGATTTTGTGTACTTTTCCATTCTATCTCCTCCATATTTCAATGTACAATAGCTAAGGTACTTCAAAGATTCCACCTGTCACACAAGAATCCATGAAAATATTAAAAAATTAAGACATTATAAACCCAAAAACTAATAACATAGAACAAACTGCAATAGTTGGAACTAACCTTTGCTGACGGCAGAGAAGAAGATAGTTTGTCAAGAAGTAATGGAATGACTGAGGGTTCATAAAGTGGTGTTGAAGCAAATGCCAGCTAGAAAACAGCAAAAGGATGTTAGAATCTAATAAAAACCAATAACCTGGTAAAGGAACTGGAAGGAAAAAGTTCCAATGGAGTATCTAATATTACTAATTGAATATAATCGCCATATGAAAAACGAAAAGACAACAATTAAAATGTGTACGCGAATAGCATGTTATTTTTATCATTTTCTAGACAAACACACTAGATCAAATTATGGCACTACATGATTAATTTCATAGTTTAAGATTTCCTATGTATGGGAATAGGCCCTTCAGTTTAACATTTGGAAAGCTTATACCACTCATTCAAATTCAAGAACCTCACACATACTAAGAATTGGTCCAAATTGCAGTCGTATTAGTAAGAAGCAACATAACTTAACATCAATGAAGTCTCTGGGCCAATAAAGAGCAAAGTAACAAAAGCAAGAGACAATAAGTCCACGATGCTAGAACAAGTTTTCCAAAAAAGAGTTCTAATGTAAAAGACAATCGGATCATCCATATATAAGAGTTTTGTCATATTACTAAAAAATTGGCGTACCATTAGGGCCCTTGAGAGTTCCCCCCTCTTCATATCAACATCATCACTCTTAGGCTGGATATTCAGAATAAGACAAATGAAATTGTGAAGTGCAGAAAAGGTTGGTGGGAGAGAGAACAATAACACCACAGTTGTATTAAAAAATGCAGAGAGAGATGGGCATTATAATTCAATAATCTCACATGGGTGAAATGGATAGGAAAGTAACATTCCAAAATCTCGAACAAATCCCCTGCAAAATTCTCCAACGGGCCAGAAGCTTCGGGAAATAATTGTGCCAGCAGTTCAACTATATGAAATATGAGCATCAAGCACTGTGGATCCTTTTCACCATCAATAGCTTCACAGATTCCATAAACGAGATCATCACCCTATGTGGTCACAATCCAAAGATTAAAATTAAACATGCAAAGGACCCTAAAGCAAACAAATACATAGGTGGAAGGGAGTAATAGGCTTGTAAAACAAAAACTAGATATCATACTCAAAATGACAACAGAATGGGATGTCGAGGGACTGCTATAAAAGTTTGGTAGCATATTAGCACCACATATCTACAGGACTGCATGTTTCTCAGGTGAAGAAGATCTGCAATCCCTTCAAATTATACTGTTATAAGGCCCCTTAGCCTAATCATGAATTCAAGAAATTGTTATTAAAAGGGTAACTGAAAATTCAAGCAGCTAGAGCTAGAAACAAAGTTGTGTAAGACATTGAATGTCAAAAATAAATAAAAATATGACGGATGGCCAACTTACCCGCAACCTTGACTATTTCACCGGGTAAGTAACTTTATTCACCAAGGCTTAGGCAAAAGGGGGAATGTTATAACTTTCTTTTGTGTGTTTTGGTGTAAAGAGAACACACCAACTTGTCTTGGTGCAGCTCCTTGGGAGGCTTAATTATTGTTACAAGTTACAACTAAAGAGGATATCATCTTGGAATAGTATATTAATGAACCCGTTTGCTTTAATAACAAAACAAAAAAAGGTACACCGAGAGCTAATGGTTCAAAATTATATTGTTTTGTTGCTTACCCAAAATCAGTAAGATAGTACCAAAACCATGCTGTAATTACCACAAAAATCAAATATAATTGACTGAAAAGGATTAAAAGCTATTACCAGTGAAAAAAGTGCATCCCGATAGCGATCTAATAGGCATTCCAATATTTGAAGGCAAAGCTGCAAAAATTAGATAGTAAATTCACCTAGCTGAAGATACTTCCAACAGGCGTAGAAAGAACAGTTCATTTATCTGTGACTCTGTGTACAATCACTAATTCACTATACCTTCCTGTCTTGCTGCCCCAAGGACTGCACCTGCAGGGTTTTCAGATAAGACTCTGCAACAGCCTTTGCTTGACTCCTATTGATCATACCAGTACCAGTTTTCCTCCTTAGTAGAGCCAAACAACCGACAAGGGCACCATGCAACGCTTTCCAATCTGCCTGTACAAGTACAATGTCATCTATTCAGATAACTCAGTTGATAACCAATTTAAAAAAACAGATATACAAAAAGGTAAAGATACATGGTGTGCACAGCGGTTGAATTTTTTCCAAATTTCTGGAGTAGTAAACAATACGACATATTCCTATTAGAAGCTTAAGAGTACGCTTTGTAGTTGAGCTTTAAGATTTTTTAAAATCAAACCCATTTCATATGATTAAGCCTTAAGATTTTAGTTCACAATAAGAGAAACTTTTTCATCATAAGTTCCTATTCTGAGAACAGTAGTTCACCAGTAATGAACTAACTCGGTACAGATACAAGGCACAAACTAAAGAACATGCAGATAAAGACACTAGCTCGTATCTAGTTTTCATCATGTTGTCTTTGTAAGGCAAACTCCTGATCCTAAAATGGTTGCTCACCAGCCGCTCTGTGAAGAATTCTATCAAGCAGCTTATTGCAGTATCACCCAACGGCTTCGACATTAATTGCATCAATAGCTCTCCAAGTAAGAGGATACCTGGAAGATCAAAGGTTATGTAGCTTAGAGTAAATACAGGAATAGAAGGAAGGGTAAAATGTAAATTACAGAGAAAAAGATAGAATTATCAGAAGAAAAAAGCAAGAATGTGTATAGATCTAATGTAGCTTTCAACATAAAGCGCAAATAAGCAAGAGGTTTTATTGCAAGGGCACAAACGACAAGAATAAAAAATGCAAATGAAATTCAAGAGTAATAACTATAAACAGAAACAACAATCATGGGGACAATAAATTGAGAAAATTTATAACAAAGTTAAATAGTTGGTGTTCAGTACTTCTCTTCAAAACAAACCCTGTGGTGATAGACGAACATCTTCATGCCGCTATGCAAGACAAGCCCGTCATCCTGTTTTGCACCTTAGTAATAAGGTTTAAACACACCTCAAGCAAGCCACTGACAACAATGGGGAAAATTCCATGGACATGCAAAATTACTCACATTACTGCCACTACTAATCATGACATAGTTACATACACAATGTTTCTGGAGACCAATAATGAATATTTACTACGGTTCAAGAGAATAGCTAATCGGCATCTCGGAAAATTTTCAAAAACTTCAGTTCCATAATTACCCAAACGCAAATTTGTTACATCAACACATAATGTTTGTCTAATTAAATCCCCAATTGGCTAAACACTGATTTCAGATTTTTAACAGGAGATAACAAATCAATAGGACAATGCACAATAAGTTCCCAACAGATTTATCGGTTTTCTCAGCATCTCACTTTCCTGGACTATGTATACTCTTATGGAGAGGGCAGTACATCTTCCCTCAATTGCTCTTTCTAATAAAATTTCTCTAAATATCAAAAATAGTATATGGACACAGCACTCTTAAAAATCCCTATCCAAACACTGGAATAAAAAAAGGTGCAGAATAATGTGAAGATAAACAACTAGTCTACTTTTAAAATCCTCAAACGGGGTCACTTCGACCTTGTCCTGGACAACTTCATTCTTAGTCCTGTCCAACTCTAATGCAACATAATAATAATTGATTGGAAGAGAGTTGAACTACAGACAAAAATCCTAAATCACTCGAATCAGTCCCAGTCCCATACCAACAATTGCACTGTGAATTGGGGATGAATTTCCTTGTCTTCCTTCCGACAAATATTTCAATTATCAAAATTAATACCAATAACCAAAAGATGAAAGAAAAAAGAAAGGGTACCTCTTGAACGAATGATATTATCTGTAGTGGTCAAATACATCTCCATCTCCCTAACCTATATGTATTCACCCCAAATTTAGCTTCACAAAACAAATAAATACACAAATTGCATAAAAAACATATCTTTACTGATCACCCACCAAAGTTTCTAAACTTAACAAGTCATTCTTCAGAAGAACAGCAATCGCATCAACGCTTGCCGCCTGAAAACACGAAATCAAGAAGTGAAATTAGATACTTGTAAAACTTTCTTGACTTCTTGAAATTGTATGAAACTTTTCTTTGACTTCTTGAAATTGTATGAAATTTTTCTTGAATTCTTGAAATTGTATGAAAGAATACCTGCTGTGCCTCGGAGCTGGAAGAGCTAACGTAAGACTCAATGTGAATGACATACTGAATTGTCGGTACGCCACCCATAACAGTAGAGTGACGGACGAGAAGAGGATTTTTAAGGAGAAAAGGTAATCGGAGGGTTTAAGGTATAGCGAGGGTTTTTCAAGTTTTGAGTAAATAAATTATGAGACTGTTAAATATATATATATACCGTATAAAGTACGCGGACAGTAAACGTGTTTCTTTAAAATTGGAAACAATAAAATGTTCACCTATAATATGATTTATAAAGCATATAAAACAAGTTTTTTACTTGATATGATATCGAAATAGTTATTTGAGAAGAACTCACTTTTATAAGACATGTTTATTGATAAGTACTTGAGATATGATTACCGTTGTCGAAAAGTTTTAATATTTGCTTGAGAAATAATATTTTGACATGTGTTTTCTTGAAGTTTGATATAATATAATTTGATAATACTTAAATGCTCTATTCGATTTTGAAAATACTTTCCTACATATACCTATTGTTCATATTAAAAAGTATAACTGAAGAGTAGACCTTGATGGATTCCGTAGCTAACGAAGGGTTAGTTAGATTCGGTGAATCTTATAGTTATAGATTACTAATATAGCCCTTGCTAGTGGGAAGGTAATACTAGCATACCGTTATTGATATCCCTCAAGTAGGAATCTACGGCTATGAATATTCGACTCCTTTATGAGGAGTTCATTGTTATTAGTTATTTATTAAAGAAGAAAGTCACACTAATTACATGATTCAAACTTGAAAACCTCTCAAATATAAGATTTGTTATGAAAGTGTTTCTCTGAGTTTTTTTTCTAAATGTTCACATTGAATTTTGCTTACATGAGACAAATAAGATTGAATATTGTTATCGTTTTTGAAAGGGCATTTATTTCATTATTTTGATTATCATACTAGCATGTTTTCTGACTTGTCCTTCATTTAAAATGATTGCAGTTAAGTGTTATTACTCAATGAGCTACCGTCTCACTCCTTCCTAAATATTTTTATAGAGAACTCGGGTAGCTTTGGCGATGATTTCATTAATTAGAGAGTACGGATTGATTAGTGATCCTCGCATTGCTTCGCATGACAAGTGATTTATCGAATTGCTATGGTTTATTTTGTTCTTTTAAAACTCTTAGCGTTACTTCATTTGCCCGTCCTTTTATTAGAATCATGATTATTTCTTCATATTGTAGTCAAGAGATTAGTTTTAAATTTCTTTTCATATTTGGAGAAGAATTGATATTATTGCATGGCTATTAAATTGATGATGAATATTGTGTCCTGGGTTAGAGATGTTATTAGTTGTGTTATTAATTTCTAAGACAGGAAAAAATTGAATTGGCCCAAAAACAGAGAAAATTCTTTTCGATTTTCTGTAGATTTATGTTAAGGCTTGCTTTGAGATTCTTTGCAGTTAGCACTGGTCATATACTTAAATTGGATGGTGACAAAAGTGAAGCTTATTTTTATTGTAAGTAAAAGTAACAAATAAGTCTCATACAATAAAAAGACAAAAAGGATTCTTGAAAAAGGCTTATGAACTCGACACATTTTGCGGTGTTGAAGTAGCTACAATCATATATAGTCCTTATTACAATAAATTGTCATGTAACTAAATCATGCAACTACAATCATTATTTTTACAAAGTTTAGAAATCTTCAAACGATAGTTCAATAAAAAAATATGTTGACAAAAGAGGAGATCACCAAGCAAAGAATTGAAATGATGAAGGAATAACTACGAAAGGTAAGAAAGGAAATCAGAAACATAATGCATGAAGTGTTGCAGGGAAAGACATTCTCTTTGATATTCCCTTCAACACTTTATACAATGTGCTCGTGATTTCCTTCATCACCTTACGCAGTTCTTTCTCCATCGTTTCAATCTTTTGTGTGGTAAACTCTTCTTTCGTCATCATATTTTTTTATTAAAACTAACGTTGGAAGATCCCAAAATTTTGTAGAAGTACTAATTGTAATTTCATGATTTGAAAACACCACAAGTTCATTGTGGTATGAACTATAGATGATTACAGTCATTTCAATACCATAAAATGTGCAATTCATAAGTCTTTTTTCAAGAGCTCTTTCTATCTTTTCTTGTATGAGACTTCCTTGTGAGTTTTACTTTCAACGAAAGCAAACTTCACTTTTTTTCTATTCATAACAAAAGAGAAAGATAAATGAGTTTGTTTGGGAGGGGATCAAATAATTATGTTTCTGTTGTAGTGTGTTTCTTTGCCTAGGATTGACTCTTATTTATAAGGAAAATTTAGTTTTATAAATTTTTAAATAGTTTGAATTAGAGAATACTAAGTTGTCTGTAGTAGCTATTTTGGCATGTAACTAAATGTGGGTGTATTAGATACCAAGTTGCATATCATCATCTTGAAATATATGTCGTTTATGATTTTGATCTTGTTCTGACCAGATTTTTTGAGTCAAACTTTTCTTGTTCTGATTAGATTTTTTGAGTCAAACTCTTCTTGTTCTGACTAGATTTTTTTAGTCAAACTTTTTTTATTTTGACTAGATTTTTTGAGTCAAACTTTTTATATTAGGAAGATAATTCAGAGATTTGATTTGAGAAACACGTATCTACAAAAGATGGTCATCCACTTATATTAAAATATAGCTAGTTAATCGTTTTATTAATTATTATTATTTTTTCATTATTGAATTTTCACAACTAATTGTAATTTGACAATTTATATGTGTCACTCCCCGAGCCTACACTCTGGACGTGGTCAGCACTCGAGAACCATTGTTGGACCCATGCGAATCCTTGGTCTGGCTTAATACTCAATGGAAGACTTACTCAAACTTAAAAGAACTTTTAAAAGTAAAACTTTAAACTCAATGTCTCAAAATAATAAGCTCAGAAATGTATAAGAACATTCAACTGGCCAAAAGAAGGCAACTCGAGTCTCAAACATCAACAACAAAAATGAAAAAGACTCATGAACTACTACTGTCAATCTATCTATGAAACCTCTAATACTATGAGGGATGTTGGGACAAGACCCCCGATCATCCTAACAAAACTGAAATAAATAGAAGTAAATGAGGGACCCTCCGGAAGCAAGGAGGCTCACCAAAGTTAACTCGAAATGCTATGGTATCAACAAAGCGTCTGTTGATGACCTTGATCTCCTGTATCCGCATCATGAAACGATGCAGGCCAAATGGCATCAGTACATTGAATGTACGAGCATGTAAGGGGAATACTGAACATAACATAAAAGCTTGAACTTGGAAAGAAGGAAACATACTCACCTCAACTTTACTCAACTCAATACAATATAAAACAATAATAAAGATGCAGTTTATATAAAGCATTTAAAATAGTAGATAACAACTCAATGTATTTAAAATATAATAATAACTCAGTTTGTATGTAAAGATACAAAATAACTCAATTTGGGAGATTCTCTAACCAACAACCATCGTTATGAGCTATGTGATGATACAACGTCTCACCTACGCTGGCAGAATTATCTTATACCTTGCCGAGGTATAGAACTCCTCAACTAAGTAGATCCACTAAGCTATGCTTAAAAAGCAATAAGGAATCATCTAAAAAGTATGACCATTTCTACCCACGTTGGCTACATGGTTTATGAGGACCTTGAGTTATCTGAACTCGTCCCCATATCGGTGCTCAATACTACTCCCAAAATACAACTCAGCTCATATGTTTAAAAACATTTCCTCGTCCTTAAACTTTGACATTATTACTCAAAAGATTTCTCTTAAAAGAGATAGTACTCAAAATTCCTCATGAACTCATTTGGAAATTGATGTTTCCTCTCATCTTAAATGTAAAAACATTTACACTTGGAAATACTTAGATCCCATATATCATTTTGAAAAAAATGAACTCAACTCTCCTCATCCTCAACTCAAACTCAAGTACTCAAGTCTGAAAACAAGTTTTAAAAGATAGTAAAAGACTTCTCAAAATGACTCGAAATAACTCTCAAGATTGTACTCTTAACTCTACCTTGAATTTAAATTATGAATTCAAGGGTTATGATTCATGTTATGAAGGATATCTCGATGTTTAAATGTAGTTTAGAGTAGTTAGGAGTGAAGGTACACTTTTAGAGGACTTAGACAGAGCAAACGACGGAAAAATGGTGGCGGTAGGCGACCCTGGCGCACTGCTGGCGCAAGGAGCTAGCCCCTGAACTTCAGGGACTGGATTTTAGTGCACTGCTCGCGCGCCGCCCAGACCTTCTGGTGCATCTGGGGCGCGCCGCCCCAGCGTCTCCCCAGAACTTCCCGACATATTTTTTTTCTCATTTTTTTATCCTAACTCACCTAGAATCATTTGTTTTCCTCAATTTTTCCTTAGATTCAATTACCTAACACAAGTACACAAAAATCTACTTAAATTTTCTCAAGCACAACTCTCAACAATCGAAATATTCACCTCAAAATTCATAAACAATCATGAAGAACAAAACCTCAATAACACCCATCAAGAATTTAAATCATTCAACCTTAAGAACGAAATTACGATAGAATTTACATGATTGGCGTGTGGGTGAACGAGCCCAACACTATGAAAGCTTACTTACCTTAATTTGGCGTAATTCCTCGACAAATCTCACGGATCTTGAAGAACACCTTGAACTTTTCCTTTTTTCTCATCTTGAATTCTCTTCTAAAACCTAAGCGTAATACAGGATTGTAAAATTTACCCAAATAAGATTTGACCCCAAAATATTACTAAAACGTTTTAAGCTGATAGGGTAAGAAAAAGACCAAAATACCCCTTACTAATTTGGGTAACCTTCCTTAACTGGCTAACTTCAAACGGGCATATCTCCCTCATCCGAACTCAAAACTTAGCAAACTTGGTGGCGTTGGAAAGAGGATTCCAAGAATTTTCATATGATATATTATGGGCCACCTAACTCATCCTATATCGAAAGTTATGATCGTTTGAAGCTGACCTAAAACTCACAATTTAAGCTTAACTAGAACAAATCTCAAAATTGATCTTTCCAAATTAGTTCTTTCTAAATTTAGCATTTTCTAAGGCGGGACGTTACAATATGTATTTGTGAATTGATCGTTTTACCCTCCCGTGATTGACCCCGAGTCTTCTATGTTTGAGTTTGAAAAGTTGGGTTTGAACTTTGAGTTAAAAGTTGAGATTTTGGTAAGTTTTGGGTTTGAAAGGCTAAGTTGTTAAGATGTGGTTTTCGATGTCTTTAGGAGTTTCGAGTGTCGGAATGGAATTCTGTCAATTCCATCAGTCCCAAAAAGTAAAAGTTGATTCATGAGAGTTGTTGATTGTATATTATGAGTCTTTTCGAGGATTTGAGGTCCTAGGTTGTGAAATTGTGGAATTTTAGCCTTTGGGTTCACTTTGGTCAATATTTGGGGTTTAGATGCTTGGATCGGAATTTCAGGAGTTATGTTGGATTTGGGGGATGATTTTAGGCCTAGGTGAGGTTTTGATTTATTTTTTAGAGTTCCCGAACATATTTTAGTCTTTTTAGGCGTTGAGTTAAATTCTTGTGATTTCTACAAATGTCAGATCAAGGAGACCTTGGATTCGTATTTTTATGATTCCATTGAGTCCGGAACGTCGAGTATAATTGAGTTGCATATGTGGTTTATGTGAACAGGGTTTCAATTAAATCCTGAGGGTCCTTGCGATGACTTAAGAGTTGGTTGTATTTTTGCTGGTATCTACGGGCCTCGCTTTTGCGAAGGCTGGTCGCTTTAAGCGAGCTTCGCTAAAGCGGGAGCCTCTTCGCTTAAGCGAGCATCACAAAAGTTAAGTAGGCTTCGCTTAAGTGAGACCCACATTTTTCGGGGTTTAAGTGAACCCTTGGTTGCTTTTGCGACATCATAGAGGGTTTGGCTGCCATTTTCGAAGTTTAAGCCTTATTTTTCCATTTTTGAGTTTTGGGAGCTTTTGCATAACGATTCTTAACTCTAAATCTTCAACTGCTCATTATATGTGTTCAAATTAGTTTTTGAAATGAGAATTTGGGGTTATCTTCAAGAACCCAAGAACTTAGTAAAATATAATTTGAATTGATTTTGATTCCTTTTTCGAAATGACTTTCTCTAATGAGTTCCTAAAGAGTTAAACACAATTTTCAAGTATTGTTTTTCAAATTCAAACCTCCATTTTGAAATTGACTTTTGAGTTGATTAACCCATTTCTCTACATAATGGATGTGGGAATTGTTGTTTCCGATGAGTTATTGTGAATACTTGATTATTATAGATTTTGGGGCTTTGGAAGTCATTTGGAAGGGGAAGACTCAACTCTTGGAGTGATTGTTGATTGATTTAAGGCAAGTGACTTCCTAACCCTCGTATTCTAGTAGAATTTGTGTACTTACTTCGTTGCTTGTGTGTTGAGAGTAATGGGGATGAGGTGAATGGTTTAATTGTCCACTTGTTACATCTAAATGAATAAAAGGGGGTTGAATTGAAAAAAGGCTATGTGATGAACATGATGATGTGAATTTCTTTGTTGTGACCCTTGTTGATTGGTTGATAAAATACTTGAAAGCATGAATGTGGACTTAAATTGTATGAATTGTTGTCTCTTCCATGTGGTGTGATATTGCTTGTATGCATAGAATGTGAACATCATGATGAGACATGTGATGAATTGTAATGCCGAGGTCATTTTTGGCAAGTGTTTATAAAGCTGATGGAAAATGATTCCGGAAAGAGATTAATTACTGTGACTTGATGCATTTGATGCTTATGTGTGACTTGCTTGATACTTGAGATTTATGTACTTGTTGTGTGTGACTAAGCTACTTGACTTTGAGATTGACTTAATTGATTCATTTGATTGTTGAATTGTGAAGATTAAACTGTGAATATTGGGCCTTGTGAGTCGTGTATCGTAGAACCGTTAAGTTGAGTTGATTTCTGTGTAGGTTAGAGTGTAAGGGGTAGTTGATTTCTAGCTAATTCTAATAAAATAAGTAATAATTGTCTTAACAAGGTAGTGCATTATAAAATTTTATTAGAATAACATTTAAAAGATGATTGTTTGATTTATAGACTACATCATCTATGATTAATTAGGAATGAATTTAAAATTATAATTATTTGACTAATTTATTTATAATATCAAATTAATATGAGATGATATGAAATATTCATCACGAGTTATAGATTAAATCACACACAATACATTTCATACATACCATTATCATGAAATACATCTAAATTTAACACACAATTTTATCATTTAATTATAATAAATTGATATAACTTAATATATATTGTTAGTGCATGTAAAATTTTACTTATTTTCACCTTAAAATTTTTATTGGGTCAGTTTGATTACATGGTTTAGTAGTTTGGCTCGTTAGTTCATTTCACCTCATTTAGTCTATTTGGATTAAACTTATTTTTGGTATTTATAGGCTTAAATAGTTTTTAGGCATTTTTATAATATTTGGGTAAGATTTTAAAAAAAATACTTCTAAACACTTGTTTTAAAATTAAATAATAAAATAAATCATAAATTTGAATCTTAATTTATGATTTATTCTTATAAATTCTAAGTTCATCGTGTATGAATCCATCCATTTCCACCTCCATTTTACCCCATCTAATGTGATAACGATTAAACTAAAGACTTTGATTATAATAGAGACAATTATGTTCATAATAAACACGGCAATATAGACAATTATTAAGCATATGATGATTCCCAATAAAAAATTTAAAAATATTAATCATGGCATAAAATTATGTCTAGATATCCAAAAAAAATAAAAATTCCAAAGAATCTGATAATAGTTAACTGCCATTATGATATAATATATTATTTTTTTAACAAAAAAATCTCATTGGGCATAAAAGGGAAAAATAATAAACAAAAGAAATCACCATTGTTGCACCGCCCTGCCCTGGAAAAATATATTTTAGGCCCATACCATTTCTTCTTTTGTTTATAATTATAAATTACTCCTTTATCACTGGATAAAATTCGTCATTTGGTTGGTGAAATTAGATAAATAGAACATTTTATGAAATTAACCGTCTCATATTTTGAAGTAATTATTTTCATAATTTTAATATAAAAATAAGATAAAATAACTTTAAAGTTATTATTACCTATAATCAGAAGCAAATAAATCCATAAATAGTTATAATTTAGAGCACAATTTGCGAATCATAGCTACAATTGCATATTTATTAAGCTATAGTTTCTATGTATAAGACAAATATCGATTATATCAATGAAAAAATTATATTCATAAGTATCAACTAAAAATATGCGAAAAAGCTATATCAATGTATATTGTATCAACGCATATATATCATGCATCTACTGTAATAAAACATAAAACATAACTACATTTTTGTAACTTTTTTTAAAAATAATTGTAACTACATATCTTAAATATAATAATCTAATATTTACCAAGTGGCATAATTTTTTTAATAAAATAATTATTATTCTTATCCAAGTACAAAGATAATTTGCTTTCATCAATGAATATGGACGTATTTCGTGGTAAAATAAATAATGAAATCTCGACAAAAAGATTAGCACAGCCGTGAGGCTGCTAACTGTTCCATATAATATAACTCAATCAATAATGGCGAAAACAGACAAGAGAAAGAAAAGATGCCGGAAAATTTGTTGACCCAAGTCGGAATACCTCAACAGAAGCTTTACAATGGAGTTCCTTTCCCAGCTGTGCTAACTCCCAACTCTAATCAACCTAAATCCCAACTTCCTCAGATAATCAAAGAACAAAAAACATGGATTGGGTCTCTTCTCCATCAATCTGGGGCTATTCTTTTTAGGGGATTTCCGGTGAACTCAGCATCAGACTTTAACGACGTCGTTGAAGCTTTCGGCTATGAGGAACTGCCGTACGTCGGCGGTGCTGCTCCTCGTACTAGTGTTGTTGGTCGTGTCTTCACTGCTAATGAATCCCCACCTGATCAGAAAATTCCATTTCATCATGAAATGGCTCAGGTATAATATCATCTATTAAGTTGCTTCATATAAGAAAAACTAGTTTAACTCTCGAAATTCAAATACCGACCTATAATATAAATTGGGATGGAGGGAGTATAAATCACTAATGTATAAGTAAGTAGAAACTCTGCAGAGCGGAATGGATTAAAAAAAATTCGTCCCTTGATAGAATTATTGATGGTTATTATAAGATCAAGAATCGGTAAAAATAAGTACTAGTGGTAGAAATCCCTTATCAATCAACTAGTTTATCAAGAGTTTAAGTTAATATAGGCGATTGAGGAATTTTAGTAGGTCGTTGGCTGCAGACTCGATTCCCCCACTTTGTAATATCTGAAAAATATCCTATCCTACCTCATTCCCCCCCGCCCCCCCAAAATGGGTTATATAGACAATTGGTGTAAAATTTCTTAATCGGTGTATATATATTATAACTTGAAACTCTTTGTACCAGCAAAATAATGCCCCTTTTCAATCTGTTATAAGATTCAAAACTTTCAGTTAATTGTATTGGATATTAGTTTTAGCATTATTATTTTCATGGAGTAGGTTCCCGAGTATCCATCAAAATTGTTTTTCTTTTGTGATGTGGAACCTGGAAGTGGGGGAGAGACTCCAATAGTCCTAAGTCATGTTGTATATGAGAAGATGAAGAATAAGTATCCTGAGTTTGTTGAGCGATTGGAAGAGCATGGCTTAATCTATATAAGGGTATTAGGAGAAGATGATGATCCTTCTTCCCCGATTGGTCGAGGCTGGAAGTCTACATTTTTAACCAAAGACAAGAGTGTGGCTGAAGAAAGGTTTGTGCTTTGCTCCTTCGTTTTCTTTTTAACTTGTTCTGTACTTGCTAGGAAATACATCTTTTTTCACTATTTAGCAGCTAGATCAATTTCTCACTTTCCTAGACTTCGATTCGACTGTTACCTGTTGTTTCCTTTTATTTGGTTTACATATTGATTGTTGTTGCTGCTGATATTCCTTACTGTATTTTTTTCCTACTTGTTTGATCTACTTTACTCGAGCTGAGGGTCTAATTGGAAACAACCTCTCTACCCCTTATAAGATAGGTTAAGGCTGCGACACTCCACCCTCCCCAAATCCCACTTGTGAAATCCAACTGGGTATGTTGTTGTAGCAGCAGCTAGATGAGTTAACGGATACCTCTCTTGCACTATCTATATTCTTTATTGACTTGAAATACTGCAGTAATGATGCACAAGTTTAACTCTTTCATATTTGGGGGCAGGGAGAGAGAAAATATCAGAGAAGTGGTAAAGATGGGTTCTTTTGAACCTCTTCCTTATACTTCCCTAACTGCTATAATTAATGAGTTAAGTTAACAACAGATATTGGTAAAGATGGTGCGGGGAATATGAAATGCACCAAATAGGGTAAGGAATGAAGTAGGAATTGATGATTGTTGTAGTACAATTGCTTTTTGCTGCTGAAACAGACATCGACGTTGAATTGTTTATTTTTGGAGCTGGTGCTTGATGTTATTTCCATCACCTGACTTGCAGATTTCATGACCTTAGGGCTTTGGTTGTTCAAATGGTGCAATGCTTAAAGCAGTCATACTGTACCTTGCATATGAGGATATCTGATTCTAGCGTTTTGGAAAAGAGGAAGCTTCAAGATTTGTTAGGCATTGCATCATTTGAACAACATAAGGTCATGAAATATAAGACTCTGGTAACTGCAGTGGTAGAAAAATGTAGACAAGGCAGACGGTGTACTATTTCTGTGACAGACAAGAACGTTTCCTACTTGCTTGCACTATAAGAGACTGATTTGTTCATGAGTTTGCTTTGGGACAATAAAACTGGAAGATTATCCTGCATTACACTTCCCCCCCCTACAAAAATCTACCTTATGATTTTCATTTTGTTTTCCCACCCTTTACGTAGACGCGGGAGTATAATTGCCCCAGTTGTTTGTAATACATTTTCTTCACTAGGATGAAGGTTAATGGGTAGCTAATGTTGTTATGAAACCAAATGCCTGATAATTGTATAAGTACTAATTGACTTGCATGACATTTAACAGGGCTGCCAAGTTAGGGATGAAGCTGGAATGGCTAGAAGATGGAGTTAAAACCGTAATGGGACCTATACCAGGCATCAAATTCAACCAAGAAAGGCAGCAGAAAATATGGTTCAATAGCATGGTAGCTGCTTATACTGGATGGAAAGATGCTAGAAACGATCCTGTGAAAGCAGTCACTTTCGGAGATGGTCAGCCTTTGCCTGCTGAAGTTGTACATGATTGTTTAAGCATCCTTGAGGATGAAAGTGTTGCAATTCCATGGAAGAAAGGCGATGTCTTGCTGATTGATAATTTGGCTGTTCTTCACTCCAGGAAATCTTTCAACCCACCTCGTCGTGTGTTAGCTTCACTCTGCAAGTAAAAGCAATGATAAAGAATATAGGGATGAATTTTCCTGTTTGAAGTTTGTAGTAGTCTGCCTTCTATTTGGTCCTCTCTATGGCAGACTTCAAGAACTTAGTTCTCTCTCCTTTGATATTATCATTTTATGGTAATCATGATGGTAGTTTTTATAGTATTGTTATCTTGTATGCATGGAGAACACCACCAACTAATCACTATTAGTCTACAAGGTACATCCCAAGGCCCTACTGGCAAAGATCTGGGTGTGTTTGGTATGGAGGAGAACAATTTCCAGAAAATGTTTTCCAATCTTCCCTTGTTGGGTTGGTCACAATGTTTTATAAATAAATTTCCATAGTAACACAATTTTCTTAAAGATTAGGAAATAATAGGGAAAACAAGTTTCATGAACCAATCCCATAACTTTTACATTAGATCTTACAATGATTATATTAAATAAGAACGCACCATTGTGAAATATACGATCTGCAGACAATAGAATGGAAGGAACTTAAGCATTTTGGGTAATAATTGAAAACTATTACAATATATTAAATGCAAAACTGCAGCTTGAACTGTCAGTATCCCAAAAAAGAAAAAAGAAAAAAAGAGGAAAAAATCCGCTATATGAAGATTACTCAGTGCATAAAAAAGATAACATTATAAAGAATGATAGGAAAAAAGTGACTGGACTGGTAAAATGGAGAAGATTGGCTTCAAAAATACAAGAGTACTATGTACATTATATATGAGGATGCTAGGCAACACCTAGCATATGGACCTATCTTCCCTGCACAATGCCACTGAACACTTGACTGTTCCCAGCAAGAGTTGCTTCCCACTCCACAGAGGATAACATTATCTGTGAAAGTGTGATCACCACGTGCTTCATGTCCGGTCTCAATATTGGATCATCATCCGCACATTGCTTAGCGAGCATAGCCACCTAACAAAGTAAACACATCAACGATGGTGGACAGAATGAAATAAGTCGTGAAATTTCATTAGAAAATCAACCACCTATGTCACCCAGCTGATAATAACTATGAACTTCCAATCTTAAACTATCTCTTCTGTCTATTATTTTAACTAAACCAGCTGAGGTGGTTAGTGGCCCTACCAATTCTATGCACGTTATTATAGATGAGGCACAACTTGAACTGATTCAAAGTTGACAAACATAATTGTTAAGCTGCAACATACCTTGAAAATGCAGTCAGAAGGGTACAAATCCATCAAACTGGGATCCAGCTGGTCCTTCAAGCTTGTCATACTAGTGGAGTCTGGTGAGTTCCTCAGAGCTGCCAGCATCTGCAATTATGTAGCATTAAGCACTGCTAAGAATTGATTCATAGTGTGCATATAAGTGTGTAAATATATATATATATGTTATGCATAAGTATACCTATACATAGCCACAGCACAACACTGTAGCTATGTACATAACAATAGGCAAGGGAATTTCAAATTTTTTTTAAGTAAAGCATTTAGGAAGTTGATGAACTAATCCTAAACCTGAGAACAGTAAACTTCGCAATTTGATGAAGATGCCAGATAGGCAATGGAATCTAGTCGTACATTGACCAAGTCTGATGAATGCAAAAACATTTTTCAGAGCTTTCATGAATTTGATCTTACTCAATTGTATGATAAAATCGATGTTTTTCATCTTTTAATCACATAACAGATAGAAGTGGCAACACAGGCAAATAGAATCCATTAGGAAGCATGCCTTCAATTTTGAACAGTTTGTGAGCAATAAGACTTACAATGGACACTAAGGAGCGTCTTTCTGCAGTTTTCATCACATTGCCTTCAGTCCGGGTGACGGCCTCTTTCCCTGTCAGCATCTCAAAAAGAACAACACCAAATGCATACACATCAGTCTTTTTAGTTGCCAGGCCATCCCTCAAGTACCTGCAAGAACAAGAGAAACAAACAAAATCAGAGAGATGTTTCAGTTTGTGTTCTTGCTTATTGTTGGTTATGTTGCTTACTCTGGAGCTACATAGCCATAGGTTCCAACAACTCGTGTTGCAGAGGCTTCTGCATCATTAGTTATCCCCATAAGTTTTGACAAACCAAAATCTGAAATCTGTTGCAAACATAGGCAATGAGAATTTGGGTTTGAAAAATGACAGCCACAAAGGAGAAAAATTGGGCACCAAAATAGCTACAACCTTTGCTCTAAAAGAATCATCAAGCAGGATGTTACTTGTCTTTATATCTCGATGCACATAATGCGGCTTGGTGTGCTCGTGAATGTATTCCAAGCCTCTAGCAGCATCAAGTGCAATTTGGACCCTCATGATCCAAGAGAGTGGTGTGTGGCCTACCCAAAATAAGAGGTCAGATCATCTAGTTTTTTCACCAAAATACAGCAGTGACAGATCATTTCCATATCAACAACTGGAAAAAATGTATATATACACTACACAAATTCTGAGCTTAACGATTATCTTCAAGATGTGTACCTTTGTTCTGAGGATCATTCAAGTGGCTCTTAAGAGAACCCTTCTGGGCATATTCATAAACGAGGAATAATTCATCATTACTGACTGCATAGCCGATCAATTCTACCTTGACAAAATAATACCAAGACAGGAGTCAAAACTTTGAATTGATGTAGCACTATCATCAAGCTCCAAAAATAAAAACTCAGGATACTGCAGCGAAATTCAGTATTCATTACCAAATTCAAATGATGAACTTTACATAGAACTTTCATCTCAGCAGTAAATTCTTTTGTTTTAGTAGCAGTCATTCTTTTGATTGCAACTTCCTGAAAGGTTAACGTTCCAAAGACATAAGCAAGTTAATACGCCATGTTGACAGGAAATCTATTAATATAGGTAAAGTAGAGAGAAGTAACCTGGTTGCGGAGAATGGCGTAATAGACAGAACCATAGGTTCCATGACCAAGAAGATTGGAGTCAGAAAATCCATCGGTAGAAGATAGAATGTCTTCATAGGCGAAAACAAGAGGTTTTTCCATGTCAAAGACATCAGTACCTATAACTGCAAGGAAGCCCAAAATAGTCAGTTTTTGTTTGTTTTTTTCTTTAAAAAAAAAGAATAGTCAATTATTATATTGAGAAATCCTGCATGATAGTGAAACTACATTTTCCCCCATTATGAGCACAGGAGAAAAAGTTCTATAAAGATTTTCAAATACTCCTTTTACCATTGTGGCACACCATTAGAAGCTAGTAAAGGACTAAGGCCAGCATAGGCTTGGCACTTTCAACTAATCCCGGCTAATTATCTTGTTCGGACTCTTCATTAATGTCGACAGGTGCGTGTCACATCCTTCAAAAGTGGTTTGTTTTTTGAGGATTCAACACGGGTGCGGCAACATTTTGGAGAGTCCAAGCAACATAGGACGGCTATAACTACATCATGTTTACTGTTTAGACATCCATTCTCGTGAAACTCAAGTTCAAGGGCACAACTTGAAATTTAGTGGGATGTTCCTGATGTGTAACCTTCACATAACAGTTTGCTTATGACATGTATACCTCAAGATGGGTAAAAGAAGTATTACTATTTAATTTTGAGAGCTTATTTGACATCTTGGCTGATTTGCTTCTATTTGACTATGATAACTTGATCGGTACCATGCCTGTCATTTTCAGAAGTATTATAGAATAACTTTGTTTTAGTTTTAGTTTTAGTTTTAGTTTTATGTAGCCATCTGAAACTCCATTCAAGGATATTTTTACATAATGATTATAGAACCAAACTCCTTTTGCTTTTCCTAACTTCCCATCCCCTCTCTAGCAGGAGTTCAATAGTCTATAACAGGTGTGGCTTATGATTTGCTTTGATGGATTTTAGATCACACGCATATTTTAATACATATAAGCAAATGACTTGATCTCATGAATTATAGTTTGGAGGAAATTAACAGGAAGGACCTTCAGTAATATCAATAAAAAGCATGCATGTCTATGTTCTGACCTTTTGGAATATTAATCTGTTGGTCAGTAGATTCTCCTTTCGGTTCTTGCCGGTCCCCTGAGCTACCGCAAATGTACCTTCCTGATGCACAACAGAAACTTGTATTTCGAAGTATCTGAAACTTATGAGAAATCTTTTCATTTGAACCTGCTGTGTGACTTCTCTCAGTTCTGGAAAAACAATTTGACGACCTCCAGGTAACAAAAGCAAGAACGACGACAATCAGGAGAAGACCAGCACCCAAACCCCCAATTATCCACCAGTAAATAGCATGACTCTTATGATTCTCCTCAACTCCTGCAGTCGAAAATTGGAGGTTTTTTACTCCTCAACCGAAAGGCAGATATCTAAAACACATTTACTGCGGGGAAAAATTCCATTAAGAAATGGAGTCCTGAAATACTTCTGAGGATTATCTTTCTTTAATTAAGAAAACAACCATAGGATGAAAAAACTTAGCAAACCAACATTGGGAGGGCAACAACAACAACATACCCAATACAATCCCACAAGTAGGGCCTGGGGAGGGTAGAGTGCACACACCCTTACCCCTATACCTTGTGAAGGTAGAGAGGTTGTTCCTGATAGGCCATTGGCTAAAGTAAAGCATATCAAATCAGGTATGAAACTCACGGGGAAAGGAGCAGCAGCAACAACAAACCAACATTGAAAGGAGAACTATTAAATGAATTACAAGGTTACTGCATAGATGAATTGAGGATATGACTGTCAGGGATATATGAATTTATTGTGGATTGTTAGATAAACTGCTCAGTGCCATGAAAGAATAAAAACCTATCAATTAAGAGGAAATCAGAGAAACAGTTGAGGTTATACCTAATTAAGGGGAAACTTTGTCCTCCTTACATTGTTCATTTTCTTCTGACAAATTTTCTCATAAAAGAAATATTATAGCTTGGCACTGACCATATAACATAGGGGTATGCAAAAAACTGAATGAAAAATAGATTTTTAATGCAGCCAAAAGTTGGTGATAGAACAGAGCTAAATTCAGTTGACTGCTAAGACGAAACCATATATTCAGATAGAGGTCTGTATTTTTCATTGCAATAATAGAGAATAACTTGCAGAATGATAATCAAACTCTTGGATTAGCTTGTCAAGGAAGTTCTCTCGTTCCACTGAGAGAAATTTAGACACTGCCCTCGCAAGGAACTACTAACAGAAAGGAGGACACAAAAACTTGACAAGCCATGAGTAGAAGTTAAATCTATTGGTCTTCCTTGGGTGATATTAATAAAAAAAAACACATATCTCACCAACAGGAAAGTAAGAATGCATGTAAGCTATTAAGAATTGAGAATACCTGAAATATCAGCAACAGAAGGTGATGGAGCAGGAGCAGGAACAGTGTGATTTTCTACAGGATAAGGCTCGCCAGGAGCTGGACGGACACAAAGTCGTTAAAGTAGAGTACTTTTAACCAAAAGAGGCTTATTAGAAAAGCTATTGACTATGAGTAAATGAAGATAATTATTGAGCATGGCAAAGTTGCTAATTATTGAGCCTAACTTAATTTTGAGGATTGGCTAATACAATAATTTAGTTGAATACATGAGATCTCTTGTTCAGATAAAACAGCACAATAATAGTACCCATATGCTCATCTTCACACCAGGTCCTCTTTAAAACTTACAGGTTGTGTGATATAATTATTGTGCTATATAGTCTGATGTTGAAACTAATACATTATATGATGTATTCTACAGGACCTGTTATCCATCAAAATATGAATTTCCCTTCATACATGCAATCCAACTCTCTAACTGATCAAAGGCACCTGATTTTGGCCATGCCCCAAGGGTGCCAAGCTAATTCCCATTACATCCACTTCAATCAACTTTTTGCTATTTAGTGTAAAAAGTGTAGAGATTTTTAGATGTTTTCGAACATTGTTCTCATGTTCACTATTGGATACAAAGCATTAGGTAGTCATGATCCTCTCCCAACCACAGTAATCACATACTCCCTCTGTTTCAATTTGTTTGTCTTACTTTCCTTTATAGTTCGTTTAAAAAAAATGTCTTTCTCTTTCTGGCAACTCTTCAATTCCCACTTTCCACATGATCTTTAAGACCACAACATTAAAAGACATTTTGGTATATTATACATATCTTTAGTTTGTGACTCCAAGATTCAAAAGTCTTATTTGCTTTATTAAACTCGTGTCAAGTCAAAACTAGACAAAGAAATTGAAACCAAGGGATTAGTTGGTATCTTAACCCGCCATAGACAAATGAGAGAGGATTGTGTGCCCCTCTAGAACAAAGGTTCATCCCCTCACTCACACAAACAAAAAGAGAAAGAAAAAACTGACTAATCTTCCTCAGCAACTAAAAATCCCAACATTTAATCACACTTACTACAACTAACACAATTTGATTAATCAAACAGCTCCTAAATCATCCTAAAGCAAAATACTGATACACATTTGGAATTGGAAAAAACACAAATCAGAAATCATAAGAGGGGAAAGGAAACTCATACCTGAATTTAATGGCACATAGTATAAAGATCCGGCTGTGAAATTATCAGGATTGGCAATTCCATTAACATTCTCAATATTATCCATACTAACCCCAAACCTACTGGACAAAGACCCAACAGTATCATCATCTGTCATCACATAACTCATGAGGTAATTCCACAGCCCACTTGAGCATCCACATATGAGCTTCAGTGAAACCACTGCCCCTTTCTTCCCCTCCCTTGTAAAATTAGTTGGAAAATAAGCCAACCCATCATAGGCATCAACAACCATATTATACACAGATCCATTGTTCTTTCTGACAGTATATGTAGTGTTTGTCAAGTACTTTCTCATTCCATAAGCACAAGAACAGTTCTTTCTGATAAAGACATAACCTTTACCATTTCCTTCAACAGTTATGTCATTAGGTAACACATCAAACATGCTTTGAATCACTGGGAGGGTCTGTTCTGGGCTGGGTTTAAAAGCCAAGAAGGAAGTGCACAAGCGACCAGTGTCCGTACAGTTTGATGGAGTAGGGTATGATGAACAAAGAGGGACAATCTTGAAAATTGCTGACAGACAAATTATTGCAAGAAATGTTGATTGTATATGATCCATTATATTAAAGATTGAATCTTTGATAGATTTTGTGAAACGGGTCATGGAAACTTAAAGAAAAACATGAAATTTTTTTGCAAAAGAGTTGAATCTCAAGAGAAAGAAAGGGAAATGGGAATAGCAGAGAACCAAGAACAGAACATTTTGTGGGGTTTGGGGGTGCGGGGTTTAGTTGTCCTGTAATGGCTGAAAACAAGGTCTTTTAGTGAAACTTATTACTACTACTAACTATTACTCTGTGAGACTGCAAAATCAACCAAGAAGGGAAAATACGGAAAGAGAGACAAATTACCCCAGAGATTTTTCAAAGACTAAACTACCAGTATTGGGTTAGTGACTAATCAAACATTAAATAAACATAGTCCATGTTACCCCACATTTAAATGAACAAGAATCTTGTTTTAAAGATACAATAATTAGAAGTATCACTAGTTTGAGTCAACTACATAAATCTTAATTGTTCCTTCTTCTTTTTAAAATTACTATAATTTTATATCCCATGTCCACAAGCTTACTAATTACTATAATATTTTATTATTATTTCTTTAGTCCCTAATTACTATAATAAATTAGAGATTTAACCTTTTTTCTTGAGATAATTGAGAGGGTCACAAATGGAGATTAGAAACAAAAAAAGGACTTGTTTGGGAAAAGGAAAGCACAAGTTGCGAGAGTTGCATAGTTTGTATTTGGGGTCCACTACACCCAATAGTTGCCTTCCCTTGCCGCCAAAAAATCTCTCTTAAAA
Organism: Solanum acaule; assembly: GCA_036250505.1. Lineage (NCBI taxonomy): Eukaryota > Viridiplantae > Streptophyta > Magnoliopsida > Solanales > Solanaceae > Solanum > Solanum acaule. The sequence goes on along the minus strand of JAJOOR010002058.1, from coordinate 8,860 downwards.
TATCCTCTCATATATATAATCATAAATTTGAGAAATAATTTAGCATATAAATTATAATTTCAGAATAATTTAGTCCGCTTGCAGCTGATCCAGAAGGTTTTGCTCACTGGCTCAACCATCTAACTCGTCAGAGGAAGCTAAATACACTTGAGACATCCCTTCGTTGGAAAATTACAGTCAAATATAAATATGTTTTTTTTTATGTAAAGATATATTACATTGTTGACACCCTTTGACTTTTATGCAATTTTGCTTGACACTCTTGATTAAAATTCTGGCTTCGTCGCTAGTTAGAGTAAATAAGTCGTTGACTTCTTTCATCTGACCGGTGACCGACAGACTGAAAATTTCACCGCGACGAGTAAAAAAAAAACTTTTAAAAAATATTAAGAATTTAATAATTTTGTGAGTTTTCAGATAGAATATGAATAAGTGCGTCAACTGCTGAGTATTAAATTTTAGTGAGGCTGTCAGAATTCAGCTACTGTTTTTATTTGAATATAATTTATCAACTTCAAAATTATTTTTAAGGAGTTATGATCTATCTAATCTCCATTAAAATTATCTGCTTAATTTAATAAATCTTATATAGTACAAGTTGGAATTAAAATTAAATTATTATTAAATATATTATTAATTTTTAAATAATAATAATAATAATATCACGTAAATTAAAATGAAAGCAATAACCTAGGGTGGGAGGGGGGGAATAGAGTAAGGTAGGGCCACACGTCAAATACAACTGTAAAATTAGTAAGGCCAGAGAGAATAAACAAGGCATATATTTTATTTTCTTCAACTTCACTTCATTCATTTATATTTACTTTCCCCTTTTGCTCTTTTTATGTTCTTTCTACACATAAATAATTACCTTGATTTGTGTGTGTAAACAAGTTCCCTTTCTTCATCTTTCTATTTGTCTTTTCACTTATCATTATGTGCATGTGTTAATTTTCAAGTAACTCGCCATGCAACAAGTCATTTCAAAATTTTACTTTTTATACTCCTTACATGATGATCAGGAGCAAAATTATACTCTAATAATTAATTATGAACTTAATAATTAATAACAAGTAATTATATATTGAATTATAATTTTTCTTTAAAATTTTGACTCCGCTTTTGTACGTGATATCTTGAGATTATTTGTTGCGTGATTGCTTGCTTGACGAATCGAAATAATGGAGCAGTTGTAAAATTAGCAAACAAACAACGTTGCCGCAACGCAAATGGTCAGATCAGCTAGCACGTGTTTTAAATAGTAATATATATTAATTTTAAACAAGAAGTTAGATGTACATTTATTTTAAGTCACAAATATAAATGTAATAAGCTGTTTTAGTATATACTTCCTCCGTAGTCTTATCTTCTTCTTTTTTACGTTTACTTCTATTTAAAATTTATTTTTTCTTTTAAATATTGTATGTATTTTTTTAATGTTATTAAAAATAATTATTAATTTTATTCTTAAATTTCTATATAACAATTACATTTTTAATAAATTTTATTTAAGTTGAAATTGTTGAAGAAGAAGGAAGCTGACGATTGGAACAGGTCCAACGAAGCTGACTGACATGTCTGCAGCAAGTGTTGATAAAGAAGGAAGCTAACGATCGAAACATGTCAAAGGAACAGGTCCAACGAAGCTGACTGACGAGTTTACAGCACTGCTATAGAATTAGAGTCGCACTAGGATTAAACTACTTATATTAATTAGGATTATATTACGACTAGAATTATATTATGATTAGGATTATATTACGACTAGGATTAGATTATTTATAATTGCATTATTATTATTATTATTATTGTTATTATTATTATTATTATTATTATTATTATTATTATTATAATAGTAGAAATATGTATTGTAATAGGACTCTAAGTATAGTTAACTTAGGACTCTACAATTTTCTCATATATAATAAGGAGGTTGTAACTCAACATTATTTTCATCAATACAATCCTTGATTTCTCTAATTCTAGACGTGAGATTTCTACATGGTATCAAAGCAGGGCCCGTCTCACCCGATGTTGGGGCCCCCAAAAATCAAAATTGCTCACGCACCAGATGCTAAGCACTGGGCGTGAGGTGGGGTGTTAAAGAATGACAAAAGTCCCACATCGGTGGTTAATGAGATGGGTGGACTCCTTATAAGGCTTGGACAATCATCTTCCCTTTGAGCTAGCTTTTGGGGTGTGAGTTAGGCCTAAGACCTAATTTAACATGGTATCAGTTACAACCTCCTTATATAGGAGAGAATTGTAAAGTCCTAAGTTAACCATACTAATTCTAGTCGTAATATAATCCTAATTAATATAAGTAGTTTAATCCTAGTGTGACTCTAATTCTACAGCAGTGCTGTAAACTCGTCAGTCAGCTTCGTTGGACCTGTTCCTTTGACATGTTCCAATCGTCAGCTTCCTTCTTTATCAACACTTGCTGCAGACACGTCAGTCAGCTTCGTTGGACCTGTTCCTTTGACAGGTTCCAATCGTCAACTTCCTTCTTCTTCAACTGACTCTAAGTATAGTTAACTTAGGACTCTACAATTCTCTCCTATATAAGGAGGTTGTAACTCAACATTATTTTTATCAATACAATCCTTGATTTCTCTAATTTTAGACGTGAGATTTCTACATAAACAATTAAAATGAGACAGGGGAGTACGTATGAATTAAGAGCTTAGGATTCCTCCTTCAGTTTCGCCATTAAATACTCTTCATCTAATTAAATATCAACCACTTTGACATAATTGCTTCTTCTTTTTCCAAAAAATATTATGAGAAGAGTAGAATATTTTCACATGACAAGAGGTCTAGTCAAACAAAGGAAAAATGTAACTGTGAATCAGTCATCACGAATGATCAAACTAAGTGATGATTTAATTGAACATATCCGTTTGGTCTTGTGATATGAAATTATATAAGATGAAGTTAAATCTTTTGCTTGGGTATGCAATTAAATTTTTAAGATATATTTATCCTCATAAACATAAAAATTCATAAGTTGTGAAAATTATCAAAATTGTTCCAATTCTTTATACTATCTTACCTAAAAAGCAAAAGTATAATACACTATCACAAAGTTATTCTAAAAAAAATACAACATTTATTAATCTAGTTCAATACAAAAGTAACATTATATTTCATCACTCTTTTGATATTCTCGCAAAAAAAATATGTAAATATAATTTATTTATTTATTTACAAAATATAAACTTGTGAGTCAATTTTTATATTTAAAATATAAAAAATCAATCATGATTTGATTTCAAATCATGAGATAAAATTACATATTCAAATACCTACTTGATAAAATATTTCAATTTGTATCTCAATATGTTGTTGTACTGTCTTGGACTAGAACATTACAATTCATGTTAAATGGAGAAAATTGGAAAGCTAAGTTGAGAAAAAGATTGACCAGAAACTAGAAAGAGATATGGTCCATGCTCCATATTTAGTAACTTTACCACATAAAGTATTATAAATTAAAAAAGAATAGGGAGGTAGGTAGCTGGGTAGTTAAGCAAGAATTTTCATCTCATTTTTCTATTCTTAATTAATTATACAAACTGTCAAGTACTTTAATAAACAAAAGACATACTCCCTTCGTCCCATTTTAATTGACATGTTGCATTTTTCCAAAGTCAAATTGATTAATTTTCAAACCTAAATTAGATCACATTAATTCGATGTTTTAAATATTCAAAACTATACGAAAAGTACTATAAATTGCTAACATTTTTCATATTAATGTAATAAAAAAGTATATCTTAAAATATTAGTCAAAATTCATGTCGTTTGACTCTAAAAAATAAACTGTAACAACTAAAAAGGGACGGAGGGAATATATATAGTACTCCCTCCATCCAACAATAGTCGTCCACTATACTAGAAATAGTTGTCCAACAATATTTGTCCAATTTAGAAAATAAAGAGTCAATACCTTTCGTGTCTATTTTACCCTTGGTGTTAAATACTCCCTTCGTTTCACAAAGAATGACCTCATTTCCTTTTTAGTCAGTTTTAAAAAGAATGACCTCTTTCCTTTTTTGGTAACATTTTACTTTTTGCTTTCCACGTGGCATGTTTAAGATCACAAGATTAAGGGCAATTTTGTACATTTGACATAACTTTAATTTAGGACCACAAGATTCAAAAGTCTTCTTTATTTACTTAAACTCCGTGCCAAGTCAAACCATGTCATTCTTTGTGAAACGAAGGGAGTATTATTTATCATCTAACACATTACAGTTCATGTTAAATGGAGAAAATTGGAAAGCTAAAGAGAGAAGAAGATAATATAAATGTTGAGAAAAAGATTGACCAGAAACCAGAAAGAGATATGGTCCAGGTCCAGGATCCATATATAGTAACTTTACCACATAAAGTATTACAAATTAAAAAAGAATAGGCAGGTAGGTAGGGTAGTTAAGCAAGAATTTCCATCTCATTTTTCTATTCTCAATTAATTATACAAATTGTCAAGTACTTAAATTATAAACAAAAAAACATAGTCTCTCCGTACCATTTTAATTGACATGTTGCATTTTTTGAAAGTCAAATTGACTAATTTTAATTTTAAAGCTAAATTAGATCGCAATAATTTGATATTTTAAAATAAGATTTTAAATATTCAAAAACTATACGAAAGTATTATAACTTGCTAACATTTTTCGTATTAATGTAATAAAAAAATACATCTTAAAATATTAGTCAAAATTCATGTCGTTTGACTCTAAAAAAAAGGAAACTATAACAACTAAAAAGGGACGGAGGGAGTATATATAGTACTCCCTCCATCCAACATTAGTCGTCCACTATACTAAAAATACTTGTCCAGTTTAGAAAATAAAGAGTCAATTTACCTTTCGTGTCTATTTTACCTTTGGTATTAAATATTATTTATTATCTAACACATTTTTCAAAACATTAAATTTAATAAATTCAAAAGATAATATAATAATATTATCCCTATTATTTATTAAGTATTTGTTAAAGGATATTTTAAGTCAATATAGGACAACTACTGTTGGACAGACGAATTAGTCCGGAGAAAGGCTAAAATTGTGGGCCATAAAGCCCACGTCTGATGCATGTGAGTATTTGCTGGAAGCCCATTTCCATACACGTGGGACACAGACAAATAAAAACATTTATTATTTATATTATGCTCTATGTACCTATGATTAAATTATTACTTCTATTGATTAATTAATAATGAATTCTGCTTTATTAGCTGTATGTGCTAATACAATTAAGGAATAGAAGGAATAAATAAAGTTTTTGTTTAATAAAGGAGTTCAACTTTATGAGATCAACTTTAATTTAAAATAGTCACAAGTCCAATCAAATTACTCAGACAGTGCAGTTTGTCTTAAAAAAAATTATGCCTTAGAGTCACATTTGTTCCCAGATTTAAATTGTTGTCTCCTTGTGCACCAGGCCCCCACGTTGCTAGAACATATACCTAAAATGATATCAGAAGAACAAAATGAAGAAATGGGAAGATTACCAGCTGAAGAGGAGATTAAAGAAATGGTATTTGCATTAAATGGTGATAGTGCAAGTGGACCAGATGGCTTCTCTGGACAGTTTTTTCAAAGTTGTTGGGATACTGTGAAATGGGACATAGTCAACATGGTAAGAGCTTTTTTCTGTGGTCAGGATCTTCCTAGGTTTATAACTCACACCAATTTGGTTCTTATTCCTAAAAAGGAGGTGGTGGATAGTTTTGGTGATTTGAGACCAATAAGCCTAAGTACATTTATTAACAAGATCATGTCAAGACTGTTACATGATAGATTAGTCAAAGTACTACCTTCTATTATATCCCAGAATCAAACAGGGTTTGTGAAAGGGAGAAGCATCACAGAGAATGTGCTTCTAGCTCAGGAGATCATCAGGGACATAAATAGGAGAAATAAACTTCACAATGTGGTGGTGAAATTGGACATGGCTAAAGCATATGATAGAGTGTCTTGGATCTTCCTCACAAAGGTACTAAGGAGTTTTGGATTTTCAGAAAGAATCATTGACATGGTGGTAAGGTTGATATCAAACAATTGGTACTCAGTGATTATGAATGGGCAAAGCTTTGGTTTTTTTCAATCTTCAAGAGGATTAAAACAAGGGGATCCTCTTTCTCCAGCATTATTTATCATAGCAGCAGAGGTATTGGCCAGAAATCTGAATCATTTATTCAGGGATCATAAGTATAAAGGCTTTGGACTACCAAAGTGGAGCCCTGAGATTAATCATTTGAGCTATGCTGATGATACTATATTATTCTGCTCAGGACAGTCATACTCAATGAAGAAAATGATGAAGGTGTTGAGAGAATATGAACAAGTGTCAGGTCAGATGATAAACCTAGACAAGAGCTTTGTATATTTGCATGAAAATGTGCCTCTTGGTGTATGCAGGAAGATAAAAAGAATAACAGGTATTAAGCAGGGATCTTTTCCTTTCACTTATCTAGGATGTCCTATTTTCTATGGAAGGAAGAATAAAACTCACTTTGAAAGTTTGATAAAAAAGGTGATGAAGAGAATAAGCTCCTGGCAGAATAGGTTACTCTCCTTTGGAGGAAGATATGTCCTAATAGCCAATGTACTACAATCATTGCCAATATATGTACTTTCTGCCATGAACCCTCCAGCTTGTGTCATTACCCAACTGCATAGAATTTTTGCTAAGTTCTTTTGGGCTAACACTACTGGGGCCAAGAACAAGCACTGGGTAAGCTGGGACAGAATGTGCTATCCAAGAGGGGAAGGAGGATTGGGATGGAGATCATTACATGATGTTTCAAAAGCCCTGTTTGCCAAGCTCTGGTGGAACTTCAGAACTTCCACAAACACTTTATGGGCATCTTTTATGTGGAACAAATACTGTAAGAAGCATCACCCTATTATTGCTCAGGGATATGGGACATCTCATGTTTGGAGAAGAATGACATCAATAAGGGAGGAAGTAGAGCATGAAATTTGGTGGCAAAATAAGGCAGGTAATTCTAGTTTTTGGTTTGACAATTGGACCAAACAAGGAGCACTGTACCATATAGAAGATACTGCAAAGGAAGAGGAGGTGGAGGTTAAGGAGTTCAGTACAGAAGAGGGGTGGGACAGGGAGAAGTTGCTTCAGAATCTGTCACTGGAAATGACTGATCATATTATGGAGAACATTTCACCTCCAAACATTTTGTTTGGAAATGATGTGGCCTGGTGGATGGCAAATGCACAAGGAAGATTCACAGTTAAATCTGCTTGGCAGATTATGAGAAACAAGCAGGAAAATAGAAGAGACTATGAGTTAATTTGGAATAAGGGGTTGCCTTTTAAGATTAATTTTTTCTTGTGGAGAGTATGGAAAAGGAGGATTGCCACTGATGACAATCTTAAAAAGATGAGAATCAATATAGTGTCCAGATGTTGGTGTTGTGACAAGAAAGAGGAGGAAACAATGACACATTTATTTCTAACAGCCCCCATAGCCTACAAGTTATGGAGGTACTTTGCTCATTTTGCAGGAATCAATATTGATGGAATGCTTCTTCAACAACTCATAATAGCTTGGTGGAAACATGAAGCAACACCAAAATTGCAGAGCATATTCAAAGCAATACCAGCCATCATCATGTGGACTTTATGGAAGAGAAGAAATGCCCTCAAACATGGAAGTAACATCAGTTGGGAAATAATGGTGGAAATGGCAATACAAGTGGTAAGGCAGATGGTGAAGACTCAATTTCCATGGATAAAGAATATGAGATGGACTTGGCAAGACATAATACAAGGGCTTAATCAGTACAAGCCAAAGATACACTTCTTGAGGGTCACTTGGAAACCTCCTGAAGATCATTATGTTAAGTGTAACACTGATGGAGCATGCATAGGTAATCCTGGTTGGAGTTCTTTTGGGTTTTGTATTAGAGATGATAAAGGGGATCTAATATATGCTAAAGCTAAAGGTATTGGAATTGCAACAAATATGGAAGCAGAAACTGTTGCCATTTTAACAGCCCTTAGAGAGTGTTATAACAGAAAAATGCAGAATGTGATTGTTGAGACTGATTCACTCAGTCTCAAGAAAATCATTCAGCAGTCTTGGAGGGTTCCATGGGAAATAGCAGAAAAAGTGGAAGAGATCAGAGAGATTATGAAAAAGATTAGAGCAAATATAACACACATATTTAGAGAGGGTAATAGTTTGGCAGATTCATTGGCTAATATAGTTATAGAATCACAGGCAGAACATCAATATAGTTGTTTCCAGGAACTACCATTGAAGGAAAGAAGGATTTTAAACGCAGACAAAGCTCAAATTCCTACATTCAGAATCAGGACACGCACAATCATCCCACAATGAGTCCATGACAGGCCAGAAATCACACAAGATTAATTACATTCGACATCAAGCATTAACAGAGAAGGGCGATGAACATCACTTATTCACAAATATTCTAGAAAGTAACAACAAGATGACCACACAGTATTTGATAGATAGGAGTAGTAAAAAAAGGGGGGGGGGGAAGGGCTATGTAGATCGAGGAGGAGCAAACTCAGCTAAAAGGCTTCAATCAAGGAGGATTGCGGTGCAGATCAGAGCAACAAGTCGATCTTTCATCATGGAAATGGAGCTAAGTCAAGCTGAAAATAAATGGAAGATTAAAAGAGTAGATAAAGCAAGGAATGAAGCAAAATGGAAGAGAACATTACCTGAGCAGATTGAGCTTCATCATGGAGAACAATGGAGGAATAACATCAAGAGTCAAAAGGGCAGCATCAAAGTAGGGAAATTTCGTTCATGGGAGTACTTTCCAATAAGAAACATATACCCTAATTGTAAGGGA
>JAJOOR010002057.1:0-49463 GCA_036250505.1 Solanum acaule | reverse complement strand
CAAACTGCATTGGACTTGAAATTCCTGCCTCTACTGGCTGAGATGAATTAGAAGCAGGAGGCGCCATTACAGGAAGTTTGACACCTGTACCTGAATTAGAGTAGCACTTTACGACATTAAACTACCCTGAATGTACAACTAGTTTTCATGTCTCCTGATAGGGGAAATTTTGCACTCAGCTCAACAGGCAATATCAACATTGCTCCTACACTTAGAATGGCCAGTGCTAATGGCATAACAAACATTCATGAAAGCGAAAGAGTATTGTCAAATTGAAGATCGAAAAAAAAGAAAGAAGGGTGAGATAAACAAATAAAGAGCTAACTTTCTTTAAACTTTATTTGTTATTATGTAAGATTAAAAGGACTGGGGAAGACAGGTGAATTATAAAGGAGGTTAAGATAGGGGCAAGTCAAGGGCCCATCGAGATTGGGCATGAACAAGTCTCAACTGGACTAGCATTGATGAAAATAGAAAATCCCCCCCCCCCAGCATCATTAACCAATGTCAAATTCAAGATCAGGTGCAGGATTCGAGTCAATCAAGTAAAACTCTAGAAACACTCCGGAGAAATTTCCTTTGGGATGAAACATATGGAACCAGGCAATATACTTATAGTAAGATAACTGATTAGAGGCTGTCACATCCCCGAAAAAGTGGGATAGGCATGAGTGACTCAGAGTGAAAAAAGTGGGATAGGCATGAGTGACTCAGAGTGAAAGACCTCAAGGAGTTCAACAAAGTTCTGCTAGAAAAATGGACATGAAGATTTGGGATGGAGGAGCACGTTTTTAAGGGTAGTGATGGCAGAAAAGTATGGTGCTGTCAAGTGCCAAGGGGGCATGGAGGAATAGAAAGATCAACTTTCCATTCAGGCGTAACCTTTCTTTTTTTTTTTTTTTTTTTTGATAACCGAGAAATCCGTCTGTGACCCGCCCTTTGGACCAATCACAGCCTTCTAAACTCGGTGGATAACCTTTCTTTTTGATAAGGTAAGATATTTTATTAAATGGTACCAAGAAGGTACAGGAGAAGAAACAAAACACCATAAAACAAAAGGCAGCCTCCTACCCTCTTCTTCCAAGCATATCCAATAAATCCATATACTGATTCAAACTATTTATTAAACTAATGTGAGTACCCTTCCCTTCAAAGCAAGCTTTGTTCCTCTCTAACAAAATTGTCCAAAAGATGCACAGAGGGATGCAAAGATTTCCATTCGGGCATAGACTTTGGAGGTGCATTTATGAAGGAATGCAAAGACTTCAGCGGCCACGTTACTGAAGCAAAATAAGCTTTTGGCGTGATAGGTGGTGTAGAGAACATGCTGAAAATTACTTGCCTAATGTACAAGTATAAAGAGTCTCGAGCAAGATAGTATTGGTGGTGCAAGTACATGACGGGTGCTTTTCTTTTTTTTGTTACATTGGGATCTCACATTTAAGAGAAACTTGCAATATTTGGGAAATGGGTCAATAGCAGAACCTAGTAGGATTACCATATAAACAGGAACACATTGCAAATGAATGAGATGAGGGAGATGGGGAGAGATGGACAATTCTCAGTAGAATCATACTACCAAAAACTATTGATGAGATCGTGCAGGATGAAATGGTGTTCCTGCATCTCACGATTTGGCTACCAGAGTGACCAAAAGAGTGTGCTTCTTTGTGTACTTGACATAAAAGGAAGGAAGAGGAAGATCACATATGTGTCAGTTGGTGCTATATGTATAGATGTTCAAGAGAAGATGTAGATCGCCTCTTATTACATTGTCAAGTAGCTACTACATTTGGTGGAAGTTCTGAATTGGTTTAGAATACAGTAGGTCATTCCAACTACAATAAAATTGGCATTATGTAGCTGGGTTTCTAGAAGGGAGAGAAGACTCTGGGCACAACAGATAGCCCCACTAGCTCTTATGTGGGTAATATGAAGGAAGACAAATAGAAGAGATTTTTAAGTGATCGAAAATGTTTTTGTACATGTGGAGAATATCATGTTTCTGATTTCATTTTAGTGTACTATGAGATTCTTTTTTGGATTAAGATTGAGTGGCACTTTTTAATAAATAGATAGGTAAAAGGTCTATTGTGGAAAACCACATTTTAACCTAGGTTTCTCTACTTTTTGGTATACCACTTATATTATCGGGAAGATGAAAAGAAATGACCTAGTGTTTTCGTCTCCGCTAGGATTTGAGCTTGAAACCTCTTGGTTCTCCTCCCACTTCGTTAACCACACCCTTGGGTGCTGCACTCACTCACTCCTTATGCAAAATAGGAACCCGTCCAACAACTTAAATATTGTTGACTCTCAAGTTCCAATTTATCTACAAAAACAAGGCTTCAATAGTAAGCCACCCTGATTTTTTTGAGTAAAAGATGTGTTCACACTTGCGTACACCACTACACATCAACTAATCCACCAAATACATGCTCCCTCCCACAACATAAGTATCTAGTAACTCCATCCACCAAAGCTTAGACATATAGGAAGAATTCAACTAGTGTTGCATTTCTAATATTCATTTTGTGGTTCTCGAAGTTGTACCCCAACTTTTTGACCACCAAGCCATCCTTTGGGAGTAGGACTGTTGCTTGATATTGTGTCATACATCAAAGTGGTTTAATAACATGATCAAGAAATAGCATTAAATTGCTTACAAACCAAGCTACTACAAACCTTTGGCGACAAGACATGGTTATCTGTTGTTTCATTTTCTTCTCCTTCCTAAATTTTATGTAGAAAATGCACAGTTCCAAATGCATATTGGCCATCTACATATGTTTTATCAAATTGTAATCTTCTTTTTTGTTAGGTGAATATTTTAGTTTCCCCAACACTAGACAATATGAATGATTTGCCATGCTTGCAAGTTGCAAGTTAGCAGACAAATCGTTGTACTTACCACTTATGTGGGGTGCAGATGCTTGATAAATACCATGTCCACTGCCGCTTGGACCGCTAACCATCTCATTTCCCAGAAAATTTGCTTTAGAGTCTCTAGTAACCCCTGGCCTCTGTGAAGATCCTGCAATAACACTCGATTCGTAAAATATAAAAATAGCCAGCAAGACATGGCTTGGACTTCTTGCCAATACATATTAGTGAAGTGCATTAAAGTGCAACAAGTATCATTCTACCAGCTACTTGTGATGATGCAGCTTCTCCTGCTTGTGCTGCAGCAGACACAGGAAGACGCGAGGACATTAAAGCCTCAATGTCAAGACCATGTTGCTTGACGACAGTCTCCATTGCCCTTGAATCAACAAAAGAGAAATTAGGGAAGTCAAGAAAACTGTAACAGTACAGCATGTCAGAGATGAGTATCGAGAACTCTGAACTATATCACAATCAATATTTAGTAGCTTCTAGCGTCAGCCAGCCAACCACAGCACTAGGATGCATTTTTGTTAATCCAGGAGGCATAGTATCATGGGCAACTACCATTATACTGTGACAGTTATACTTTCCCATCGTAGCTGGAAAGTACAATAATATAATGATTGAAAAAACAATTATTGAACAGAAAGATGATTGACAAAGGGGTAGGGACCATAAAGGCGGGAAATATGCAATAAATTCTATGATGCTCTAAATATATGGATGGAGTTTAAGACGCTATACCTTGATATTACTTGATAAGGCATTGAGCTCTCCTTCCCGCTGGATCTCATATGTTGTAAAATCTGAGTCATGAGTAGTACAACTTAATACAGGTAAATAACTAGAATTTTGGAAAACATACAACATAAGAGATGTATACACACCACATAAAGCTTTGTAGCCAATTTAGTCGGCTCATCCTTAGACTCTTGAATAAGCTTGTGCAGAAACTTTGCTGCCTCCAGCTCAACATTATTTGGATTGGTCATCTTCTTGCTCAAACTACACAGAATTGCAAAGTAAAATCTAGCAAATCATAACTAATATCAAAGCCCCCATGACTTTGTAGCAACATCCAATCCAACACCATAAAGAAAGAGAACAAACAAAGAGCACAAAATATTCAATTCCAACTTCCACTCAATTGCAAAATTTCAAAAGAATAACTCAAAGCATCTTGTCACCATTAGTTCGTACTTCATAGTACACAATTACTAAACAAGCAACTAATAAAGGAGCTAACGGCTTTCGAGAGCAAGCCCATTGTCTAAGCTCAGGTACTTAAGTTCATCCTTCTCATATCCATCCAGGCCAATGGCTTGTCAAGAAAATACTCGAGTATCCGAATCTCATTTCCTCCAGTACAAAAGTGGACAGACAGGTGAAATCACATGAGAAGAACCTCTTAGTGGAGTCCACTCCCCAGGAAGACTGAATAGCACTTCTTAGTGATTGCTATGGATTCATCAATAACAAAAGAGTGAAAGCAACAAGTACACCAATGTGGTGGTCATACCAAGGAGTCCCAGACAAGGGAGGAAACCACCACCAAAGCCCTCCCCCTAACCTCTCCAATTTTAACTTTCAACCTTCAATTCAGAAATTTTCCAGGAAAAAGAATCCAGTCCCTTCTAAACCAAACTAAGCTTTTAGGTAAAAAATTCCATTTGACCCTCTTCTACACAAGTCATCATCATCACTCCTCATAAATCCTTCCTCCAATGTTCAAATACACAGTAAAGCCCCATAACCTACAACCAATTTCCATTCTTAAACAAGAAACTAGTCATTCTAGAATCACTCTACACCCAAAAAGGGTAAGGAAAGAAGAACCCTATTTATAACAACCACAGTTAGGTTTCCAAATGAAGCTAAACATAAATGACAAATTTATCATCAGTTACAATCTACTCCAGTTACAAGCCACTGACGGTTCCAACTAGCAAAGATCATTTTTTTTTCACAGAAAAAGTGTTAATAAAACAAAAAACAGCGGTGACATATGAGAATTTTGGAAACAAGTAAGAGAATTAGGGTTTTTTACCTGATCGCAGCTTGAGGAATCAACCAGATGAACTAGGCAAAGCTACATGTATATCGAAAAAAGTACAAAGAGAACACGAACACTCTTGAAAAATCAATTCTCCTGAGTAATTTTTTTGAGCTTTGTGACTCTTCGATTGATAGATGAATGAAATTTCAGCTTAACATTTTTCTGAAGTGCTTTTATAGTAAAAAAGGGCTTTGGGATTGTGAAGATTGAAGAGTTCCAGTTTCGGTCTTTCTATTATTTCCTTTTTTCGTCCCTGTAACCTCTCCCCTGTTTAGTTTAGCCCCAGAAAGAATTAAGAACCACCAATTTCAACTTTCAAGTATTTCTTGGACTACTTCGATTATTTTGAATTTGGGTCGTGTAGGGTCTTATTTGGGAGAAGCGCTCCTACCAAGAATTTTTTTATATCCACGACTTGAACTCGAGACCTTTAATTAAGGAAGTAACAGTCTCATCCACTGCACCACATCATTTGGTGGTGTGTTGATAACATGCTATGTAACATTGCAAATATGCCATTTTTTTAATTGATCTATATTTTTTTAATTAAAAATGTTTATCTTGTCTTTTTTAAATTAAGAAAAATTTAGTTTGGTTTACAAGGGACTGGATTCTTTTTCCTGGAAAATTTATGAATTGAAGGTTGAAAGTTAAAATTAGAGAGGTTAGGGGGTGGTTTGGTGGTGGTTTCCTCCCTTGTCTGGGACTCCTTGGTTTGACTGCCACATTGGTGTACTTGTTGCTTTCACTCTTTTGTTATTGATAAATCATAGCAATCACTAAGAAATGCTATTCAGTCTTCCTAGGGAGTGGACTCCACAAAGAGGTTCTTCTCATGTGATTTCGCCTGTCTGTTCATTTTGGTACGAAGGAAATGAGATTCGAATACTCGAGTATTTTTCTTAACAAGCCATTGGCTTGGATGGATATGAGAAGGATGCACTTAAATACCTAAGCTTATACAATGGGCTTGCTCTCGAAAACCGTTATCTCCTTTATTAGTTGCTTGTTTAGGTAATTGTGTACTATGATGTATGAACTAATGGTGACAAGATGCTTTGAGTTATAACTAGCCTGACTCGTCTATGAAACCTTTAACATATTGAAGACAGGTTATCATGACAAGATCTAGACTACTTGAATACTCTGCTAACAATATATACCAACTATTAATACTCAAGATAAATTAGAGCCCTCTGAAAGTAAGAAAGTCTTACCAATGTTCGATGAAATCATTCTTAATGATCTGCCTGTTGTCATGAGTATCTGAATTTACATCATAAAACGATGCAACATCGAATAGCACCAGTATATGAAATATAAAGTATGTAAAATAGTTGAGTGAAACAAGTGTCTAAAATTAAACATACCGAGCTTAAATAAGTAAACATTGACTGAAACAAGGGCAACCGAATAGTAAAACATGCATGAGTGCTTTAATAACAAAAATTTAAAATTGAATATATACAATAATAACAAATACTAAAAATAATATAATTGTACTTTTCTTGGGGAGTTTCTCTAACCGACAACCATCACTTTGAGCATCGTGATTATACAATGTCTTGCTCATATTGCTAAAGTCAGACTATACATTTCCAGAGTAAAAGACGAATTGAACTAGTGGATCCAATCTTTGAGTCCTTACTGGGCTTTTTAAGAATTTGTCTGAATCAACAACACAAAACTATCATACGTTAGTGGCACAGTTATGGGGTTTGAATTATTTGAATCCTTACCCAACTCGATGCTCAATACTAATCTCAAAATAATGCAATAATATTCAGTAACTATATGATATCCCATTTAGGGAAAAGGTTCCACTTTAGATGAAAACTGAAAATCTGATACTTTAAGTCTATGCTCTATAATACTTCCTTAGAATTGAACTGAACTTTAAGACACTTGACTAAGTTTTTCTAAAAATCTGGCTATGCTTTCTCAAATTTGAGATATGCTTTTTTATAATGTTAAACATGATTTCTTTAAGAAATTGTTTATACTTTCTTTCTGAAAATATGTTTCTTGATGCAATAATACATTTTCTTGAAACTCTGCTAAAATAATGCACTTGAATCAAAATATACTTTCTTGATTGAGGTCTTTCTGGAAAGACTTCTTTAAAATTTTGAAACTTACTTTACTTTTGAAAATAGTGCATATGAATTTCTATGACAAGGTTTTCAAGTAACTTTTAGCTAGAAAGGGTCCAAGTGGTATAATAAGCATGAATCATAAATCAAAGATCATCAATGTTTTGAAGTACCATAATTTCGATAATAAATTCAAGAATCAACAATAGAAAAATAGAGTGAATTCAAAAATCATGGACTTTGGGGTAAAAATTATGCTATCTTTGATCTTACTAACTAAAATGTAATGTTGGGCGTAAAGGACTATTTTCTCAATATGATAACTTTACATATCTAAACGCTCTGCAAATATTGGAAAAGAATCCTAACTTTATGAGGAACAATCAAGAAATCCTTTCTATAAATTTTTGGATTCATTTATTGAAAATCCTATGTTTTGACTTTTGATGGTAGATTCTTTCTTATGATATATAATTATATATTAGAATCACTATAAACTTTTGAGAGTATGTTTACCTTGATTTAGAAGGAAGAACTTTTGATGGACTTGCTCAAAAGTCAAGTTTTGAATTCTAGAATTGAGTTATTGATTTCACTAGAGATAGGAAGAGGATTTGATGTTAGAATCTTATAAGAATTCTAGGATTTATGTTGAATGTTCATGAAGAAGACTTACCAAAACTTAGTAGAGCTGAAGAGAGCTTTTGGAGGCTGTTGTGGTCAACCAAGGGTGGAAGTGAGAAAAGAAACTCAAGATAGTGTTTTTATGAAATCTAAAAAATATGATATACAACTGACATACGTGTGATATACATGATTTATAAACCTTTTACGACTCATAAGCATAGAATGATACACGGATCGTGGATTGAATCAATGGATTTCATATACAAATTTCCAATTTCTGATCCCAATCCACGAGCTAAATCCATGGCTCATGGTTGCTTCTGCAATCAGTGGTGGTTAGTTCGTATAACCTAAAGCAAAATTCTCAAATTGGAGCGTCTTTGGTAAAACGATCATAACTTTTTACACTGAACTTAGATTGACGCAAACTTAGTGGCATTAGAAAGAAGACTTATATAACTTTATTTGACAGTTCATGAGTCACCTAACTCTTTATATTTAGAGATATATGGTCATTTAAAGTTGACTACAGAAATTGTGACATCTTGTTGAATTCTATGTGTTTGAATTTTTAGATCGCTTGTTGAGTTGTGGTTGTTGTAATCTATTCTATCTAGTCCTCACTCTAAAGCAATCAAATCGTTGCAACACAATTAGATATGACATGTTGTAGACCAAATCTTTTTAAACTATGTACGAGTATTGATGTCTTTTAGTAAATTCTATTAACTTCTCAAAAGAGTTTTGAGTGTTAGCAACTATTATATTCTAGAAAATATTTTATCAATCATTGATCAATATTATTTGGTCTGGCCTTATTTCTCTTTGCAGTCACTTGTAGTGGAAGGGTATTACCTTTTTCCTTCTTATTTACACTTTTAAGGTTGGTAATTTATTTTGGTGATAAATCACTAGCCTTGCCTATTTGCTAAATATTCTCTTCAATGTTATTCTCCTCTTTTATATCTCTTGTATGTGCTTAATATGTTCTTTGGTCATATCCTGCAATTATACACCCTTCTATAAGTTTTATTTGGTATGATATTATGCAGGTGTGGGCATAAGTATCCAAAAATTGAAAAATCAAATTGAAATTGAATTAATTCGATTCATCGATTTTAGTTTTTTAGTTTGATATCGATGTTATTTTTTAAAAAGTTTTTTCTTCAATTTGATATTTGATGTAAGGGTCTCAGAATTTTGGTGCACCGAGGAATCGAATCAAGTTCAAATAGTTTATTCTTTGTCTTCAGCCCCTTCTCAGACTGACATTCGGGTGGTTTTAGATGTCAATTGTTTTCTTCCTTTCATACTATATAGTACTATTTACCCCTTCTACACCTATTTTTCTATTTTTGTTCCTTGAATGTATTTGTGTGTCTTCTTTCCTTCGTTTATCTAATCAATACTAGCTTTTTCCTTTTGTTCTATACTTGTGTTAGTGTTTTTTACTACATCTGAATTTTTTGTGGGCGTCTCTTTTGAGTTTTCTTTTCTTATCTTATCATCTTGTTTTTCTTCTTCTTCCAATGCTTTTGGATATAACTTCGAATGGATAACAAAACATTCAACCTCATTATGTTCCTATAGTTGCACTTTTTGCAATACTTTAGGATATAATCATATTTGACTTTTTTCCTCATTTATATATGGCCTCTCTTGTACTTTGTTTTTTTTATTCCTACATTTTTTTCTTTTTGGAAATTCCCTCAACAAGTCCACCTTCACCTTAACCTTAGCACAACAAGATCTAGTTTGATTTCTAGTAGCCATGTCAATCTTAAAAGTTTTCCAACTATTGAGGCTAGGGAGAAACTGATAAATTTGAAAATATCATAGGTTAAGAGTGATCACTTAACTCTCTGTAAAGTCTTGAAAAAACTTTTAGCTATTAGGCAATGAATATCAAGTTATAAATGTATCATGTAGATCACTCTCTTAATGGGGTGGAATATATAAAGAGGAGGAGTTATTTTAACCTAGCAAAATCATCTTCTACAACTTAAATAATATTTCACAACCAACTTAAAAGATGTCAATATTATTTAGTAAGCAATAGGCTGTCAGTTCTTACTATCCGAATACTAAGTTGATCTAGTTATTAATCATAAAGGCGTACCAAAAGAAATAAAAATTATAAGCCCGTCTTAATATGTCTACCCGGCTCAAAACTTAATATTCAAGAGCCATTTGACTTACTATTTAGATTTGTGTCTAGACTAAATAAATTATAGAGTGCTTAATAGATCATTACTAGCACTAAACAGAATAAATAGTGAGAAGAATAATTAACACATAATGATTTCATGTAAGCCTCTAAATAGAATTAGATTGTTTAAGTATTTAAACATGCTTCAACTTATTATTAAGTTCCTATAGGTGTGGTTTCTAATAGTGGAGTATCATTAAATTGAGCATGCTATCTAGAGGACGGCAAAATCACAAAAGAAGAAGAAGCAAAGAGTAAGTAAAGTTCACCCTAATAACTTCTTCTTTCACTATGCCCAATTTTTATACATAAATATTACAAATTAAAATGAGTGTACATAATTAAAGATTCCATAACTAAGATGATTTTGCAAGTCGAGCTAGTCTAATGGTTGTTCTCCGAATTCCAAGTGAACTCTTCTAATGACATAACCCAACCATGATATGTCTAGTCCCCATAAAACAAGCACAGACACATGCGTCAGGTAACGATGTCAATTTTAAGACTTTAACAAATGATGTATGAAGATCCTAAGTGAAAACATATTTATAAACATATATAGGGAACAAATTAAAGTTGACGGATTTGGGAGAAAATAATTCTTATAGCTATTGTTCAAGTAAAATGTGAATAAACACATGGAGAAAAGGGGAAGTTGTTGAACAATACATCCTATAGACATTCTAATATTTACAAATTCATAAATTGAAGTACTCTGATATCTAAGAGAGTGGACAAAGCCACAAAAGGTAGATTTTTATCACGTTTAGACTTACATGTGTAATTACCAAATTTTAGATATATCAATTCTGAGAAAATTATGGCTACTTAATGAACAACATTAAAGTGAGATACACTAAGGCAAACATTCACAGTTATGACTAATTAAGTTATAATGTATGCCCCAAACATAAATTTAGTTGTAATTGTGATATACAAGACATATAGACACCAAAAAGTATGAACGTGAATGGTTCAAGGAAACAAATAAAGCAAGTTTTATCCCAAAATGTAATATTGGACATATACAAGCTTCCTTCATTCAGGATAGTTAGATGCGCATATACCAAGCTGTATGACTTCTAATATTTGAGTATTATTATTAGTATTTAAAACATTCTTTAGTGGACATTAAGATTTCAAAATAAGTTAGATTACAGAGATGTCACATCCAACATATGAATTCAAACTTGATCTAATCGTCCGATACTTAAATTGTTGATCATATTTCAATGCACCAAAGTTCGACTAAATTCTAAAAAGCCAAGTATACAAGAAAATTTTTAAAATATAGAAAAAGGCAGAGAAGAACGTTGACCTTGTATATTTCTTTTGTCATAGAATGTTTATGACATTTGAAGAATGCTAATTTAATTTCTAATATTTTATATGGAGCTACAATTATTTTACACAGAGCTACACATGAAGAAAAAAATTGCATCGAAAGAAACTATCATGTCAAAGAGTAGCATTTATTAATAAGAGGACCAGAGAAACTTGATGTCACCAACACTCAGAATCAACCAGTCCAATCCAATAGCATACAAGCAATAAATTAGAATTCAAACTTGATGCAACAAAATAATAAAGAACTTCAAGGGTTACAAGAAATATCTTATTGAATTGAATAACAAGCTTGAAACAATATATTTTGCTTTGACTTACAACCAACAAAACAGAAATAAAATTGCAATAGAGGAACTAATATAGCAGATAGATTTTTCTGGAGTTAAAACAATACTCGAAAATTTACCTTTAAATAATAAGAGGGTTCCTATATATATTTATAATACAACAACAACAACAACATACCCAGTGAAATCCCACAAAGTGGGGTCTGGGGAGGGTAAAGTGTACGCAGACCTTACCACTACCTCGTGGAGGTAGAGAGGCTGTTTCCGGTGGACCCTCGGCTCAAATACATCCAAACCCCTATATATATATATTTATAATATAACAAGAAAACGTGGAATGAAAACACGAAAAATATAATTACTAAATAATTTGAGGAGTAGCAAAACATTAATGATAGTTTAAAAGGAAAACAATAGAAGTGTCAAATATACTTCGCATAACTAGAGCATTTGACATGCTAGGGTTTTTGGATTTGGAAAAAATAAAAAACAAGTGATTCTTTCTATTTTTTATCTTGTAAACAGAAATTAAAAAAATACCAACATGGAGAACTAACAGAGGCTTAATGAGTTATACACGAAAGAAAAAGATATAGACTTCAAAATCAATAGAGAATATCGAAACAAAAATAGTAAGAAAAGAAAGGCATTACCCATTTGAAGTTATTCTTCTCAAGTTTATTCCGATTTGATAAAAAAATTCCTCTCGTGCCTTAAGTCTGACCTTCAACGATGCTAAGTCTCAGGGTAAGCCCTTTGTCGTTGCGTTCCGATCGATAAAATCCTCCTATTGATTGACGACTCGTGAGCTCGCATGGCTCATAGAATGGAAAAAACCCCTCTCTTCATTTCATTATTTTATTGATGGATTTTTACGAATTTCTTTCCCTCTTGCCGTCTCTTCATCAAAATCTTACCATAGTGAGTGAATAAAATGGATACAGAGAAATTTCCTTGTTTATAATTAGTGATGTCGTGGAACTTTGAGGAGGGAATAGAGGAGAAAAGATTCAGGTGCTAGGGTTCATGAGTTAAGAGGGGAAAGCATGTGCAAAATTGGGGGCGGAGAATGGGATAAAGGTAGGTCTTTTAGATTATATATTAAGTAAAGAATTATTCTGAGTCTTTGGATGGAGAGGTTTGCACAAATGAGTTTTAAAAGGGAAATTGGATCGGGTTTATTAGGATAGGTATTCGGTTAAATTGGAGTTTAAATTAAGCTAGTTTGGAGTTGATTTTTGGCTAAAATTAACATTAATTGGGTCAACAATTACTAGAATTTAAATAAATTGAATTGAGTTAAATAATGTTGTTATTTAATACTACACTTTTATAGTTAAGTATTGTAACGACCCATTCCAATCGTTATGGGTAGACCAATGGTGAAAACTTTGGGTCATAATACTTTATGACTAGTGACTTGAAAATTTTAGACTAGGCCAATCTTTAGACGAAATCTAAGTAAGGTAAGGTCTAGGAAAATCCAGGAAAGGATTGGGGTTAATGTCTAAGTGTGGATTGAGTTTTCCATTAGCTAATACATTAAGGAGTCTATAGGGCATCTCGAAAGTGAATTTGGGTGAGTAGAACTCTCGATATCAAACTTGACGTGGAAGGGTTAGTTTGGAATGCCAAGGTTCGAAGGTGTGTTGCGAAATGAGAGCTTTGGGGAGGATTTACGAGTTTCTGTCTCCACGCAAGCAACTATGGTGGGTTGGTGGCCGCTATAACAGGCCAGTCGCGAATTAATGAGGGAAAATTCTCAAAATCACTCATTATTCTACAACTTCATTTTGGGAGAAGAAAGGGCGACCTGGGTACTATTCTTGTTTACGACTAGATGGATAGTGATTTGTTTGACCCGGGTTCTACTTATCCCTATATATCTATTAAATTTTCTTTGAGTTTTCACTTGACATGTGGTATTCTTGATGCCCCTATTCATGTTTCTATACAGGTGGAGAGTCTATGATAGTGACTCATGTGTACCGTTCTTGCTCTGTGATGCTTGGGTAAATTTGGTCATATTGAATATGGTTGATTTTGACATCATCTTGGGTATGAATGGTCTATCCTTCGCACTATGGTGTGCTAAATTTTAACTCTAAGACAATAATTCTAAAGATTAAGATAGGGAAATATTAAAATCGAAATTGGTGTAAAAGTCTAAGACAGTAAGCATTATATCCTCATTCAGGCTAGCAAGCTAGTCGGAAAGGGTTGTTTGGCCTATTTGTCTCATCTCTAGGAACTTAGTGCAGAGTCCTCTTCCATTGAGTTTTGGTATTTCAGGAAGTATTTTCTATGGATCTGCCTTGTATTTCTCTTGATCGGGACATTGACTTTTGTATTGATTTAGAGTCGAGCACTCGCCTAATATATATTTCTCCCTATCGCATGCATGTCTCCGACAGAGTTGATGGAATTCAAGACTTAACTTCAAGAACTTCTTGATAAGGATTTCATTCCTCCCAATGCTTATTTTGGGGTGCTCAAGTATTGTTGGTGAAGACAAAATGATGGTAGCATGAGGATGTTCATAAATTACAGACAGTTGAATAAGGTTACCATCTGAAACAACTACCCATTGCCTCACACCTCTTTGACCAGTTGCAGGGTGCTTCTATTTTCTCTAAGATTGACTTGAGGTCAGGGTACCATCAATTAAAGATCAAGCCTCAGAATATATTAAAGACAACTTTCTGAACTTGATGGACATTATGAGTTCCTATACTATCATTTGTGTTGACTAATGCACTGCTAACTTTCATAAGCTTGATGAATGGTGTGTTTAAGCCATTCTTGGATTCCTTTGTGATTGTGTTTATAGATGATATCTTGATCTACTCCAAGAGTAAAAAGGAGCATGCAAATCACCTTAGAAGCTTTTTGGGTATCCTAGGGAAATACAAACTATATTTCGGTTGCCTTCTTAGGGCATGTGGTATCGAGAAATCGCTGATGGTAGATCTCTATAAAATTAAGGCAGTTAAGAATTGGGTCTTCCTAGATCTGTTATAGAGGTTACCATTTTTATGAATCTTGCTAGCTACTATTGCAAACTTGTCAAGAACTTCGATTTTGATTGCTACTCATCTGACAAGGTTGACCGAGAAGGAGGTACCTTTTGTATGGTCTGAACATTGTGAGTAGATCTTCCAAAGGCTCAAAACGCTCTTGACCACGACTCTTATCCTGACATTACTGGTGGAAGGTAAGGATTTTACTATTTATTGTGATGTTTCACTATCGAATTTTGGTCCTTTGTTGATGTAGGATAGGAATTTCATAGCTTATGCTTCAATACAATTGAAGCTTCATGAGTGGAACTATCTAACCAATGATTTAGAGTTTGCAGCGGTAGTATTTGCTCTCAAGATATGACGACATTATCTTCATGGGTCTAGTGTGAGGTGTTTATCAATTATCGCAGCTTATAACATGTGTTTATTAGAAGGATTCTAAGACAGAAAAGGTGAATGAGATTTGAACACGCTTCAAAGTAAGATGGTTACTGGGTGCTATACTCGATATAGGTGGGGTACTCAATTTCAAAGGATAGATTTGTGTCCCTCGGGTTGATGCATTGATCTAGAAGGTGTTGATAGAGTCCCATGCTTTGTAGTATTCAATTCATCCTGGTGTAACCAAACTCTATCGAGATTTAAGGTGGCTTTATTTGTGGCCTGGAATGAAGAAGGACATATTTGAGTTTGTATCCAACTGTCAGAATTTTCAGCAAGTAAAGTACAAGTATCAAAGGTTTGCAGGTTTAATCCAGATAATGCCCAGTGCTGAGTGGAAGTGGGAAATGATCGTCATGGACTTCATGTGGAACTTTGATTGAATAATGTTATCAAAGACACTTAATCCAGTTCTAAGAGTTAACGATTGTTAGTCAGTATATAATCCAACTAAATGCGTTGGGGTCGAATTCCACAAGGAGTGGTACGTGTTTAAAATTCAATAGGAAAATACGAATATGCTCAAGTCAATCATATGAATAGACATTTACGCATAAAAAACATAATGTAAATCATGAGGTGACACGAATGTCAAATAAGGGGTCTTGGTTTTAACTATCAGCTACAACAACATCAAATAATACGAGAATGACAATAATGAGTCGGGTTCTTGGGATGTGATTCGATTACAGGCTACGGTAGACAAATGGGTAATTGCAATTATTAGAAAATAGTTGTAAATCAGTGAATAAGCTAGAATTTAAAGGGGATAAACTTTCTCTCAAACAATTTACCCCGAATCAGGTCGATTTCTCTCGAACATCGACAATCATGCAAATAAGAACAACATACGCTTTAGTCCATTCACTCTCTCGAGTTGAATGTGTGGAAAAAGGTTTAGGATTCACTCTTTCGAGCTGAACCTATGACAACCCAATACCCACAAACCATCAATTCAGTAATCTTGGTTTTAAACCCTCTCTCTTGAGCAAGCCAAAAACATGAAGATAGAACTGCATTTGCAAATATAATTCTTTAAATTGAACCATAATTACTGATTGAAATCACTTCTAAACAACATTTAAACTAACAATTAGCAATACCCACAAACTTTGGGCAATCTAACACTGCATCGCGGAACCACTCAACGATCCGCTGACTGTTCCTTTCTCTCACCAACTTGATTTTCTCCTTCAGGGCTTGGCACACTAAAACTTTAGGCGAGGTAATGGTCATTCGGCGACTCGCCAAATGGACTTGGTGATCACCAGGCTCTCTTTTCTTCCTTCTTTCAGCTCACTTCGTTCCTTTTTGCAAATTAGTGTCCTTGCTTTGTTCCTCAATCCAAATACCTGGAAATCAAGGATTTTACATAAGTTATTGACACAAAATAAGCATCTAAGGACATTAAATATATCCAAATAAAGCCCTAAATGAGTTCAAAAATCTCGGACTCATCAACACCCCCAACTTAAACTTTTGCTTGTTCTCAAGTAAAACTCAAGTTCAACAGTTCAAAAAGGATGCCTCAAACAGTGCTACACAAGACTCAATCATGAATGCACACAACAAAACTCAATTTACTTATGCAAGGATCAATTGTGCACTCAAAGATTCAAGTTGTGACTCACTATTATCAAAGATTCTCAAGTTCACAATACTTGCTTCAAATGCAAGTTCAAGCTCAACAAAGGTACTCAAATTCCCTCACACAAAGATGATTCCGTATTCACACACAATGGTTCAAAAATTTATTGCTCCGGAATCACAATAACTCTTACAATCACAAAGATGAACACATGCATGACTTCACCCATAGGCTTGCCCTTATTTTTCAATCAACCTTCGTTTCAGGTCACTCAAGATCAAAAAGGTCTTTTTAAGGCTTGTAATGGGGCTGAGTGTAAAGGTATGGTCATTTAGGCTCAGTGACTACTATTCTCATGAAATGTGGTATGAACAACAGTTTCTCCTTTCTCTTTAACAATTCCATTCCTGCTCAAACTTCACCTCATTATTCATTTTTCATGAACCTGTAACACCCAGTATTCAAAAAACACCAAAAATGTAGATTTTGAGAAGTTGCAGATGCAACCCATGATTAACACCCACGAACCGTAGGTTAGACCACGGCCCGTGCTGGTGGTCCGTGGTTCACCACTGCAACCCCTCCCCAAACCAAGCTCAGAAAATTAGCTAAGTCTCGACCCACGGACAAACCCATGGTCCGTAGGCCAGACCATGGTCCATGGTCTGGGTCCGTGGATTGAGGCCCCATTTACCCATCCTCTGACGCGAACGACGGCCGACCAGCATGGATCGTTGTTCAATCCACGGTCTGTAGGTATGATCGTTGGTGAAGGCCAGCAGCCAGTTAAGGGGGGATTGTTGATTGGGTCAACTTCAAATGGTCATCACTACCAGCACAAAAGGAATTATGTGTTCCATGACCTATGATATGATAGATAATTGAATCCTCTTTCCAACTCCACCGAGTTTGCTAAAATTTGACCTCCGAGTAAAAAATTATGCTCGTTTTAGTGAAGCCTTGACGGGTATACTTGACCTACGACCCCAATCTACAAACCGTAGGTTGACCTACGGCCCGTAGGTCTCGTCCATCATTCACTCCGACAGTAATTAAGTCAAGGGTCTTTTGGTCTTTTCCTATTTTGTTTAACCCTTAAGCTACGTCGTTTAGACCCTAAATTATGAGGTTTTAGTCAGTTTAAGCCTGGAAACATAACTAGAACTTACCTAAGTCAAATCATTAATCAAAACTTAGAAAATTATAGCGTAAGAGGATAAGAGAAGTCAAGAACCCTAGTTCAAGAACGCACCAAGTTTCCACCAGTTCCAGCCCTGAAATCGAAGGATTTCTCCGTGGAATTCGTCACTAGGTATGTGGGATTTCACTAGTGGGTTCCTTTCACCCATTAGGTCCCTAGTTTTCAGTTAGTTTCTTGATTCCTTTATTATGACTAGACCTAGGGTTTCTTGAATGTTAGAATTATTGGGTTCTTAGCTGTTAGAATGATCCAAATCAGATTAGTATGTTAATATTCAGTTTATTGCATGAATTCCAGAACCCTAGCTATGTGTTTCTTTAGTTCTTGAATAACACATGTTAGGTCATATATTTCAGTTATTCAGTTATACATGCCTCAGTTATTAATGCATCAATATCAGTTTAATTGTTGCATTCTCAGTTTGGATGTTCAGTTCAAGCTATCTAGTAACTTACATAAATCCAGTCATAATGTGTTAATTACTTAATCTATTGGGAGTAGCACAATACTAAGTTGGACTAGGGTTCAGCGTACCCGAATAGTCCCATAACTATGAGCCACGTAGGTTGTAAGTCCCTTTTGTAGGTATCATTTTGTGATTACGCCAGCATGCCTCTATACCTTTGGCCGGGTATATTGGGTCCTCTCGATGAGGCGAATACATCGGACTCCATATTTAGCTCATGTGGTTTTACTATCAGTTATTAGTAGCTCCCACAGTTTAGTCAGAACCTATTGCATTGACCATTTATCAGTATATCCAGTATTCAGTGTCAACATGTTATAAATTGGTCACTACATTCAGTTATCTCAACATTCAGTATCTATATCATGTTCAGACTATGTCATTGCTTATTTGTTTTGTTCAGTTATATGTTATTTTAGCTTTACTCTATCATGCATGCTTAGTACCTTTCAAGTACTGACGCATACATGTGCTACATCTTCTCGTGATGTAGGTTCAGGTTCTCAGCATCCAGATCACGCTTAGATCGGTTCCCAATCTCTAGTACAACAGAATCAGTGGAGAGTCCTCATTCTCCGAGGACAGTAGTCATGAGTTTCTTTTCAGTATTTTTTGTCCTTTAGTTTCAGTTTTGCTAGACTTAGCTAGGGCCTGTCCCAGCATTTCTAGTCAGTTAGAGGCTATTTTCAGACATAGTTAGATTTAGCTTAGTAGTGAGTTAATATATTCTTTGTATGAAACTCATCAGTTTTCATTTATCTCAATTATAGTATATGGGTATTCCCATCTTTTCATTTTATTATTTAGTTTATCTTTAGAATGCTCATGATTATGCCAGCAGCGTTAGCTTGGGGTCACTTGTGATCCTAGGTCCTGTGTCCGCGTCCAGGGGGTAGTCTCGGGGCATGACAAACATGGTATCAGAGCACTATGTTTAAGAGTCCTAGGATGTCTGACAAGCCGCACTAAGTAGAGTCCTTTTCATGGGTGTGAAGTGTACTACATCTAATGAGAAGGAGGCTACAAAGTGTTTTGGAAAAAATCTTCATTTTCTTGTTACTCTTATCGTGCGTAAGGTATTATCTAATTCCATTCTAACTCGACGTTCTACGTTTCAGATCATGCCTCCTCATAGGGCTTACATAAGGAATTCTAATGCACGCAGTTCCTCTAGTCCCAAACCATGAGGATTCGAATGCAGAGTTTCGGAATGCCAATTCAGCTTTTGGCTCAAAGTATGACCAACCAGAACAATCAGCAGGTTCCAGCTCCTACTAATAAAGATGATGGATCATTGGCAGCTAGAGTTTGAGATTTTGTTAGGATGAATTCGCCAGAGAAGGTGGCTTGAGTTCCTCAAAGATTATGATATGAGCATGCATTACCATCCGGGTAAGGCGAATGTAGTAGCAGATGCTCTTAGCAGATTATCAATGGGTAGTGTAGCACATGTTGAGGAAGAAAGAAGAGAGCTAGAAAAGGATGTTTACAAAATTGCTCGCCTAGGAGTTCATCTTATGAGCATATTAGATGGTGGTGTAACGGTTTAAAATGGGGGAAAATCTTCTTTCGTAGTAGAGGTTAAGGAAAAGCAAAATAGTGATCCAATCTTGCTTGAGCTTAAGGGTGCAGTACAAAATCAGAGAGTGGAAGTTTTCTCCCAACAGGGAGATGGTGTGTTTCGCTACCAAGGTCAATTATGTGTTCCTAATGTGGGACAGTTGAGACAACATATTCTTGTAGAGGCCCATCACTCCAAATATTTTATCCATCCAGGCGCTACTAAGATGTACCGTGATCTGCGGGAAGTCTATTGGTGGAATGACATGAAAAGATATATAGCAGATTTTGTGGCTAAGTGCCTGAATTGTCAGTAAGTCAAGGCAGAACATTAGAAACCCGAAGGTATGACTCAAGAGATCGACATTCCTACTTGAAAGTGAGAAGTGATCAACATAGACTTCATTATAGGTTTACCTCGTACTCGCAGACAGCATGACTCCATTTAGGTAATTATTGATAGGGTTACTAAGTCTTCTCGCTTTTTGGCGGTCAGGACTACAGATTCGGTGGAGGATTACCCAAAACTTTACATTAATGAGATTGTGAGGTTGCATGGGGTTCCTTGGTCTATCATCTCAAATAGAGGTCCTCAGTTTACCTCTAATTTCTAGAAGTCATTTCAGAAGGGTCTTGGTACTCTGGTTAATCTTAGCACAACATTTCATCCGTAGATAGATGGGCAGGCAAATCGTACCATTCAGACCTTAGACGACATGTTGAAAGCTTGTGTGATCGACTTCAAGGGTAGTTGGGATGATGACCTTCCTATTATAGAGTTCGCCTACAATAATAGTTATAATTCCAGTATTCAGATGACCCCTTATGAGGCATTGTATGGGTGTAAATGTAGATCTCCAGTTGGTTGGTTTGAAGTAGGTGAAGCAGCCTTGATAGGACCAGATTCAATCCATGATGCTATGGAGAAACTGCAACTCATTAGAGATAGACTTAATACTACCCAGAGTCGCCAGAAGTCTTATGCAGATATGAGAAGAAGGGAATTAGAGTTCCAAGTTGATGAGTGGGTTTTCCTGAAAGTGTCACCTATGAAATGGGTGATGAGATTTGGCGAGAAATGGAAGCTCATTCCTAGATATGTAGGCCCTTACCAGATTCTGAAGAGCATTGGTAAAGTGGCTTATGAGTTAGAGTTGCCAGCAGAATTAGCAGCAGTGCATCCGATTTTTCACATTTCACTTTTGAAGAAGTGTGTGGGCGATCCAGCATCCATAGTGCCATTAGAGAGTGTGGCCGTGAAAGATTGCCTTTCTTATGAGTATGTACCAATTGAGATTCTTGATCGTCAGGTTAGAAGATTGAGAAACAAGAAAGTCGCTTCAGTCAAGGTTTGGTGGAGGAGTCAGTCCGTAGAGGGAGCTACTTGGGAAGCAGAACCAGCCATGAAGGCCTAGTATCCTCACCTCTTTCCTTTCGATTCCATTCCAGCTTGAGGTAATAGTTCCTCTTCAGTTTTTCAGTCATTCATGCGCAGATTCAGTCTAAGTATTTTGTTCCTTCAGTCAGCCTTGCATTTTAAGCATATTTGCATGTTCTCGGAACTCAGTTCAGTCAGAAATTCAGTTCTCAATGTTTAGTGGTAGGGTTGTAGCTTCTTCCCTCCATACTCAGCTAGTTTAGTCTTCATTCGAGGATGAATGGTCCCAATGGGGAGATAATGTAACACCCTGTATTCGAAACAGACCAAAAATGCAGATTTTGAGAAGTTGCAGGTGAAACCCATGGTTGCCACCCACGGATCGTAGGTCAAACCACGTCCCGTGCTGGTGGTCTGTGGTTCACCACTTCAACCCTTCCCCAAACCAAGCTTAGAAAATCAGCTAAGTCTGGACCCACGGACAAACTCACGGTCCGTAAGCTAGACCATGGTCCATGGTTAGGGTCTATGGATTGAGGCCCTCTTTACCCAGCCTCTGACGCGAACGACGGGTGACCAGCATGGATCGTCGTTCGATCCACGGTCGGTAGATGTGATCGTTAGTGAAGGCCAGCAGCCAGTTAGGGGGGATTGCTGATTGGATCAACTTCAAATAATCATCATTCCCAGCACAAAAGGGATTATGTGTTCCATGACCTATGATATGATAGATAATTGAATCATCTTTCCAACTTCACCGAGTTTGCTAAAATCCGACCTCCGAGTAAAATGTTATGCTCGTTTGACCTACGACCCCAATCTACAGACCGAAGGTCCTGTCCGTCACTCACTCCGACAACAGTTAAGTCAGGGGTCTTTTGGTCTTTTTCTATTTCGTTTAACCCCTAAGTTACGTCGTTTAGACCCTAAATTATGAGGTTTTAGTCAGTTCAAGCCTAGAAACATAACTTGAACTTACCTAAGTCAAATCATTACTCAACACTTAGAAAATTAAAGCGTAAAAGGAGAAGAGAAGTCAAGAACCCTAGTTCAGGAACGCAACAAGTTTCCTCCAGTTCCAGCCCTGAAATCGAAGGATTTCTCCGTGGAATTCGTCCCCAGGTATGTGGGATTTCACTAGTGGGTTCCTTTCACCCATTAGGTCCCTACCTTATTATGACTAGACCTAGGGTTTTATTGAATGTTAGAATTATTGGGTTCTTAGCTGTTAGAATGATCCAAATCAGATTAGTATGTTAATATTCAGTTTATTGCATGAATTCCAGAATCCTAGCTATGTATTTCTTTAGTTCTTAAATTACTCATGTTAGGTCAGATATTTCAGTTATTCAGTTATACATGCCTCAGTTATTAACGCATCAATATCAGTTTAATTGTTGCATTCTCAGTTTGCATGTTCAGTTCACGCTATCCAGTAACTTACAGAAATTCAGTCATAATGTGTTAATTACTTAATCCATTGGGAGTAGCATAATACCGAGTTGGGCTAGGGTTCAGCGTACCCGAATAGTCTCAGAACTACGAGCCACATAGGTTGTAAGTCCCCCATGTGAGCATCATTTTGTGATCACGCCAGCATGCCTCTATACCTTTGGCCGGGTATATTGGGTCATCTCTCGATGGGGAGTATACATCGGACTCAACATTTAGCTCATGTGGTTTTACTATCGGTTATTAGTAGCTCCCACAGTTTAGTCAGAACCTATTGCATTGACCATTTATCAGTATATCCAATATTTAGTTTCAGCATGTTATAAATTGGTCACTTCATTCAGTTATCTCAACATTCAGTATCTATATCATGTTCAGACTATGTCATTACTTATTTGCTTTGTTCAGTTATATGTTATTTCAGTTTTACTCTATCCTGCATGCTCAGTACCTTTCAAGTACTGACACATACGTGCGCTACATCTTCTCGTGATGTAGGTTCAGGTTCTCAGTATCCAGATCACACTTATATCGGTTACCGATCTCCAGTTCAACAGAATCAGTGGTGAGTCGTCATTCTCCGAGGACAATAGTCATGAGTTTCTTTTCAGTATTTTTAGTCCTTTAGTTTCAGTTTTGCTAGACTTGGCTGGGGCCTATCCCAGCATTTCTAGTCAGTTAGAGGCTATTTTCAGACATAGTTAGATTTAGCTTAGTATTGAGTTAATATCTTATTTTTATTAAACTCATCAGTTTTCATTTATCTCAGTTATAGTATATGGGTATTCCCCATCTTTTCATTTTATTCATGATGATAGTTTTCGCACAGTTTTTATTATTTAGTTTATCTTTAGTATGCTCATGATTATGCCAGCAGGGTTAGCTTGGGGTCACTTGTGATCCTAGGTCCCATGTCCGCGTCCAGGGGTAGCCTCGGGGAGTGACAGAAACTTTTGGCACCCCATTTCTTTTTGCAACTTTATTTCAAAACTTTTTCATTTTTTTTTCTTCTTCTTTTCTTTTCTTCTTCTTCTCATTTTTTTGTATGGAGGGATTCCATCTTTTTCAAAATCATGGGTAGAGAGGAATTTCTTCACATTTCTTAATTTACCTTCTCTTTTCACCACACCCCCAACTTAGGCTGGCCTAAGTTGGTTATTCAAACAAACCACATCTCATGAGGATTAAGGGTGCAGGGATGCATAAAGGTCACAACTTCATCAAGTTTCTTCTAAGAAAAGGATAAGGCTCAAAGAGTGTTCAACCAAAGATCACACACTCACAAGGTAGGCCACAAAAGAGGTATAATGTTAAATTGTTTCACTCTTTAAAAATTGTTGCCTAAGATCATTTCAAGAGCTCACATCACTTGGTTAACCGGACCAACAAGGCAAATTCTAGATGTCATCACACATGGTTCACGATAAGCTTATCACACAAGGCATTGCCACAAATGTCAAACAAGACTCCACACTTTCGCTAGTGTGCAATGTTCATCACAAAAGACTCAATTTGACAATCGGCTAGTCACAACGAGATGCAAATAGTTCACATATTGTCTATGTAACTTCATTTGGCCTCATCGTAGCCGCACATTCATGTTTGTTCAATTGAGAGCACTATTCAAATCATCGATATTGATCACAATTGACACTTAAATTTGCACAAGAACAACCACAATTAAATACACAAGAGGTGGCAAAATTTTTTGGAAGGGTCCAAAAATCATTTACATTCAAAATAAGGAGCCAATAGCTCAAACATCCATAAACACAGTGTCAAAACACAATATATAGCACAAAACTCAATATATAAACAAAATCAATAATCACAAGAGGTAGGCATGGAATACCTCACCTTACCACAAATAAAAATCAATTTGTCCTCAAATGCAATAAAACATCCAAAATTCAATAAAAGAAGACAGAGATGGAGGTAAAAAGGGATCTTATCTACATAGTCGCTCCATCTGTCTAGGCATCAATGCCCGGTGCAATACTCTTATCTTGGGCATTAGTGCTCGAAGTCATATCAATTGTACCAGATCCACTAGGGGCTGCCATGGACGTCTTTGTCAGCAATGTTTGGATCACCGACTGTACAATCATCTCCTCCAGATCCGGCAGGTCTCCATATATGCTCTTCTCCTTCACCTCTATCTGCTCCTCGTCAATCTCTGCCTCCGACTCATCAGCTGTTATGTCATCCTGTTGTATGTCTTTGGTGGTGGTGGCCGGTGGAATCTCAGAAGTCGCTGGGGAATCCACATCATCTGCTACCGCTAATAGTAAAGTGAAGTCTGTGGACTTCAAGTAGTCCACATCCTTTCTCAAATCTGAAACCTCGGCTTTCAAAGTCGTTACCTCCGAAGTCTCTCCCTATCTACTCTCACAAGCCTCAACTCTCATAGTGAGAGTGTCAATGGATGCTCGTAAGGGGGTCAGTGCAACTAGGATAACACTCTCAATCATCCATGGGATTGTAGCCTCTAATCTGGTGGCTCTCACATTAGCCGAATGGGTCAAGTGCCCCATCTTCAGGATCATGGCCTGAGTAATCCTGGTGAGCTGGGAAGAGGTAGAAGTACCAGGCGCCTGGGAGGAAGAAGTGGGAGCAGATGTACCTGAAGGCCCGGAGGCCGGAGTAGGATGAGATGCCTCTGCAGGAATCATCTCTATGTCAATCTCCGGGGATGTGTCCACCGGAGCTACTCTCCTCTTGTCTACCTCCTCTCGAGTGTACTCGG
This sequence comes from Solanum acaule, assembly GCA_036250505.1. Taxonomy (NCBI): domain Eukaryota; kingdom Viridiplantae; phylum Streptophyta; class Magnoliopsida; order Solanales; family Solanaceae; genus Solanum; species Solanum acaule. The sequence continues at coordinate 24,103 of JAJOOR010002057.1, read as the reverse complement.
CCTCTATACTCCAAATATCAGTGGAGGATGTAAGGGTGAGTTCAAAATATCTCGTCTCGTCACGTGGAACTCCAGCACCCCGGCACAGCTTTGTAATCAGCATCGGGAATGATAGGGAGGTCTGGCTCTGCTTGGCCCTCATGACCATCTCCTTCTCAATGAGGAGTCCCACGTAATGCTCCTCCTGGAAATGATCGACCCAAGGCAGGCCACCTTAGGTGGCGGAGGATAGACTCGTTCTAGGACGGCATAATGGTGCTGCTGATAAAGCCAAACCAGAATTGAGAAGCAATATTCAGGTCCCTCTTCTCGATAGGGACCCTTGCCGCGATCTACCTCAGGGTGGTATTAGAAATCAACAGTGCAATCCCGCCCTTTAAGTCATCAAGGGACTGAGTAGTAGGCAAGCCCTCATATGTCATTGTAGCACCTAGAGCCCGTCAAGTACAGTGTCAATGTAATCACTACTGCACCCGACTTCCTTCTCTCGGACCATGGCCGTCTTCACCGGTCTGTAGGCGCTGGCCTTCTTCTTCCCCTTGGGCATCAGCTCTTCGTATGATATATAAAACTCTCGGACCCATGTAGGAATGTAGGGTCCTCGGGGACTAGTGAACTGCTCGAACCAGTGCAACTGGAGGGTGTCCCTCACTGCTGAGTGTGGATAGCAGTTTCTCCTCTCCGCAACCCATCGGCTTTCAATCTATTAAGTAGTCAGAGAGGAGGAACTACTGGTGGCATTGGACCCACAGGAGGTGCAGGAGTTGGCACTATCTCTGTTGTAGAAAGGGTGGTTGCCGGGACTATTGCTGAGTCAGGACGAGACCTAGCACGAATCTAAGCTCTCCTGGACTGTAGTAGTTGGTCATCATCTGGTTCAGAGAACGCAGTTTGGGAGCCTTCACTGTCAAAGTTGTGCTCCGAAACCTCAGTCATAGGCCTCTTGCCTTTACCATTGCCTCCCTTTGGAGGCTCTGTTCTTCCCTTTTTAGGAGGGTTGGCTCCTCATTCATTTAAAACTATTCCCCGTGCTCTTTTATGGGGTGACATATCAATGTTGGTTCTAGCCATATCTGCAAAAACATAAAAAAGAGTTAAAAACAGTTCAAACAAAGTTGCAGAAAATAGTTGCAGATAGATTCGCCGATCAGATCGGCGAGTCGCTGCATCACTTTGGCGAGCCAGATTGGGCTCGCCGAAAGGATTGGCTTCAAAAATTCTCAAAGAACTGGCATGTCAGCGATGGGAAGGAACTTTCGGTGAATCACCGATAGAATTCAACGTGTAAGGAATATCCCGCCGAAAGTTACAATGCATTTTAGGGGTAAGGGGCGTAGAAAGGGCGATGAATAAAGACGATCGGTGAGTGCACTCGGCGAACTTAGAATTCTCGTCGAAAGTTACAGAACTCAAACTCAAATTTAGCACGAATTTAAAGGTGATCTAGGGGATTCGGCGAACCACCGAGTGGTTCAGCGAGCTCGACCCAGCTCGCCAAACTGCTCAACGTGCCTAGTTTCAATCCCAACTTCCAAAATTTTAGCCCCGCATCCCCCGAAAACAAAATTAAAGCATGCACTCATTCACTTAAACTAAGACCCATTACACCCATGCCCCCGGGATACTCAAACTTCTCCCGGTTTGGCCAAATTTGGCCATTTGACAACTTTTGCCCTTAAGAATGACGTCAACTGCTCCATTATTGGGAAAAACACATCATTTGGCACAAATGCGGGTTACTTAGACTTCACCCGACTAGACCCAACAACAACACAACACAACCCAACAAGATTGACCAATCTTAAAGCATGAAAATTTGAAAAATCAACAATTAATCATTTTAGGCAAAATATTCAAATTAAATTCGGCAAATAAGCACACAATCTTTAAAATGAGAGAGGCCCAACACACTTCACTAAGATCAAACAATTGCCCATCTAGTTCTCACCCATTCGGTGACATTAGTCTTGCTCGCCGACCCATTCGGCGACACGCTGAATAGGCACTTACCTCGCTGAGCTTTAGAGGACCTCCAGTTAATGTGGGGGTCCAAACGGTGGACAAAGTCGAGATCGCCGGCCTATTTGGCGACACGACGATTTGCTCCTGGGCTCGACGAGTTTTACAGAATCAACTTTTAGAATTTCTTGAGTCCAACGGCGGTCCAAGTTGGGCTCGCCAATCTCTTCGACGAGTCGCCGACTGGACATTTAACTCGTCAACCTGCACTTTTTGAACACATTCTACTTCAACCTGTAAAATCAACACATGATTATTTCTAAAACAAAACGAAAGCAGTAAAACTTGGGTTGCCTCCCAAAAAGCGCCTTAATTAACGTCGTGGCAAGACACAATTCCCCACTCATTCTTGATTTGTAGGGTAGAGACAAGACAAAACATGACCCATTTGGGTCTCCAACAGCTGAATAAATAAGGAATGGGAAGCAGTTATCTGATTCAGCAGTGAGAAATTGTCTTTTATCTCATTCAACACTTTGTCGTGTTCTTCAACTTTGTGGAGAATGAGTGAGAGAATCTATTTCACTTGTCCACCCCCGTACTCCTTCGGCTTTATACGCTCGTGAGGGGGAATGTACCGATCTTTATTTTTGTACGGTACCTCCAATTCCATAATCTATTTGGCCACGAGATCCAGCTGAGTCAATAATATGGCCAAAATCTGGTTCTTCTAAGTCTTTTTGCTGGTCTTGGCCATATGATCAAAGAGTTGGGCTGTTATTGCATAGGGTAGTCGTGTGAGACCACCCGGAGAAATTTGGTCAGCCACTCCTCTGTTCTCCGGACCAAGACCTCTATAGAAACGGTCTAGTAGCATTTGATCTGAGATTCCATGAGTTGGGCATTGCAGCAATAGTGACTTAAATCTCAGCCACAACTCATGAATTAACTCACCCTCCAATTGACTGAAACTTAGGATATTATCCCTAAAAATCATCATTCTCAAAGGAAAGTGGTCCATTTGGCCACCGTTGCTACAAGACATGCTCCTTTCTTCTATTCTAAATAGTCATCAAACAAACTAAAACTAAAAGTAAGTAGATTCAACTATAACTAACAAGAACAAAATTCAACTTAACTAAAGAATCTTAACCAACACCACTCCCCGGCAGCGACGCCATTTTGATTTAATAAGGCTATCAAAGACACTTAATCTAGTTCTAAGAGTCAACAATTGTTAGTCAGTATATAACCCAACTAACTGAGTTGGGGTTGAATCCCACAGGGAGTGGTATGTGTTTAAGATTCAATAGGAAAGTACGAATATGTTCAAGTCAATCCTAGGAATAGTCATTTACACATAAAAACATAATGTAAATCATGGGGTGACACGAATGTCAAATAAGGGGGTTTTCGTTTTAACAATCAGCTACAACAATAATAAATAATACTAGAATGACAATAATGAGACGGGTTCTTGGGATGTGATTCGATTATTGGCTAAGGTAGACAAATGGGTAATTGCAATTGTTAGAAAATAGTTGTAAATCAGTAAATAAGCTAGACTTTAGAGGGGATAAACTTTCTCTCGAACAATTTACCCTGAATCAGGTCGATTTCTCCCGAACATCGACAAGCATGCAAATAAGAACAGTCTACGCTTTAGTCCATTCACTCTCTCAAGCTGAATATGTGGAAAAATGTTTAGGATTCACTCTCTCGAGCTGAACCCATGACAACCCAATACCCACAGACCATCAATTCAGTAATCTTGGTTTTAAAACCTCTCTCTAGAGCAAGCCAAAAACACGAAGATAGAACCGCATTTGCAACTACAATTCTTTAAATTGAACCACAATTACTGATTGAAATCACTTTTAAACATCATTTAAACTAACAATTAGCAATACCCACAAACTAAATCAGCCTATAATCACACCCCAAGAATTGGGGTTTTAGCTAGACATCATAAAAAGATAAAAATGGTTACCAAATTGTGTTTCCATCAACTGGGTAAGATTAATTTCAACTTTACAAAGGTCCAAATTGAAAAATCTCAAAGATCCACTTCCAATTTCTCAAAAATGGAAAACTTCAGTTCTTCAAAGCTACGAAAAACTTGTCTCGAAACTCTGAGTTCAAATTGAAAATTACTCTAATGATTGTTCATAATAGAATTTGATACTAGATGGGCATATTAAAAACGTATTTATAGTCGCCAAAAATATATTGCGAAGGACCATTCGGCGCAGTAAGTCGGGCTCGTCAATCAACGCCTTTGACCCAATCCAACGCCTTCTTGCTTTGGCCTTCAGCATCCTCAAGGTCTGTAACTTTGGGCAATTTAACACTATATCACGGAACCACTCAACGATCCACCGACTGCTCCTTTGTCTCGTCAACTTGATTTTCTCCTTCAGGGCTTGGCACACTGGAACTTTAGGTGAGGTAATTGCCATTCGGCGACTCACCAAATGGACTTGGCGATCACCAAGCTCTGTTTTCTTCCTTTTTTCAGCTCCCTTCGTTCCTTTTTGCAAATTAGTGCCCTTGCTTTGTTCCTCAATCCAAATACCTGGAAATCAAGGATTTTACATCAGTTATTGACACAAAATAAGCATTTGAGGACATTAAATCTATCCAAATAAAGCTCTAAATGAGTCAAAATATCTGACTCATCAGACTTTCTAAGACCTTGGGGAAGTATGAATCAATTTGGGTCATTGTTGACAAGCTGACCAAATCGGCCTTCTTTATTCCACTCAAAGTTGTTTATACTTCGTTGTAGTTGGCCATGATTTATGTCAATGAGATAGTAAGGTTGCACAGGTTTACATTTCTATCATTTCAGACCGTGGAACTTAATTTTACTTCTAAGTTCTAAGGTAAGTTGCATGAAGATTTAGGCACTCAACTAACTCTCAACAAAACTTTTCATCCGTAGATTAATGGTCAGTCAAAGAGGACGATTAGGTGTTAAAGGACATGCTGATGGCATATGTGATAAACTTTGGGGGCTATTGGGATCAATTCTTACCCTTATGTGAATTCTCTTACAATTGTTGACACCCAATCTTGGACCTCCACAATATAGATTAATATCGTGCTTCTTCAATTTCAAGCAATTTAAAATAATTAGTGTTATAAAATTTCAAGAAAAATAAATAATTTGCAAGTTATTTTAAATAGTTTCGTCACTTTTATAATTTTTAAATAATTTATGTGTTTTATATTTTATATATATAATTAGTATATTTTATAAATATTTGAAAGTCATCTCAAAAGATTTTTACATTTTTAAACTAAATATTTTATTAATTTAGTTTAGTTTGAATTATAGTTATAATTTTTAGTTAATTAGTTTAATTATCTTATATTTGAACCAATTATTTTTTTTCGCTAAAATTAAGAAGCTCATTAATTGTTTTAATAATTCAATCTTATTTAGATTTTGGCCGAAGTTGCAAATTAAATTCAATATGGCTATACCTTATTTGCGATTTTAGCCTTTTTGTTTTACCTCTTTTTTAAACCTTTGAGAAACCAACTTGGGCCCCACTTCTAAATTCCAGCAGCCCACTTCATAAATCCTACACATCCCAGTCTTTCTCAATGCTTACAACAAAAGACCCACCCAATATATCAACAATACAATACATACATCAATACAAAAATCGACCCGTACCCGTGTCTTCTTCCCCAGAAACGCAACCCAGCGAAGAACGCTGCGAATCAGTGTGTGAAACCTAGAAATCACGACCCGATCCAGAGTTCATAGTTGCTATTGTATCATTCTATCTTAAGGTAAGAATTTAAGTTATTTTCGAGTCGGTTAGCTTTCTTTTAAATCTGTCCAGTTTAGTTTGATCTCGTTATTGGAGGAATTTTTGTTTTCCTTTGGAGAAGTGTCGAGTCATTGTTAAAAAAAATAGGAAGTTGTTGTTATGCCATTAGCTTGTTTATCTATTTTCGGTCACTAGTATTGAAATTTATTTATTTTTTGCCAAGTTCAATGGGTATCTTAAATTTGCTCAAGTGTTTTTGTTACTGTAGCAATTTTGAGGGCGTTTAGTTGGTTTTCATTTGTCTTAAACTACTTTGTTTGAATTATGTCTTCATCCTAAAAGAAAAAGAAGATAGTCCCTGTGATTAGCTTTAGTATAATTTTCTTTGTCTTGTATACATTCAAGCATATTTAATGAATAATATGTCACTTAAAAAAGAGATTTTAGAATGTGGTAATGTCTCTAAGCGATCAAGTGTGAAAGTTTCCCCTTATGATTCTCATCGATTTGTATAAGTATACTAACTGTTTCAGCATTTGTTAATTTTATTTCTTTTGATTATGTTCCTATGTCAAAGAGTCCTTTTAAGGTGTTTAGATTTTGGATGTGCAAACTTTGAAATAGTAGTTTTTTTATGTTGAGTTTATTTGTTACCATGTAGGTATATTTAATCTTTATTCTAATCCCTATCGTCTTTTCTTGCATGAATTCCCCCAATTGAGTACAACGGACTCCATATATATTCACCCTTGCATCTTCTTATTGGGCCATGGAAGCCCAATTCTATTTTATTAAGTCAGCCAGCCATCGAAAGTGAAGAATAAGTCCATAGATTCGGCGTATAGGTATTCGGAACAGATATAGTGGATTGTATACATCTAGTGTATACGAAAAGTAGGAAAATGGGCCTAAAAGCCCCCTTTATTTTGAGTTGTATTTCGTATTTATTGGGCCTAAGCCCTTTATTTTGACTATTATCTTGTTAGTCTAGGACATGTACCAGGTGATGGGCCAAAGGCCCAAAAGACAAAAATCATGCCCAAGTGCTGGCTCAGGTGGACAGAAAATTAGACTTGGACCCAAAACTCTCTTTCTATCTCTCTTTATTTTATCTGTTTCGTATTTGTTTAATTGTTTATTTGCTAGTCAATTTTAAGGTTTTTCCTAGTACAATTTCCCCAAAAGATAGTCATTTTGACATTTTCTAAGGCTAAATAATCATACTTATTTTATTACTTGAATTACTTGGAAATATTTTACTTAAGTAATATCTTTGTAATATTCCCCATTTCCCCTCTAAAACGATTTTAAGTCTTAAAGTTTGTATGTTTCGTAAACTTATCAAGCATGCCTTTTTAAAAATTATTAGCCAAATATTTAATTACGGGATAACCGCGAGTTAGCGGATGTTTTAGATACCCTTTAAAACCTTTTTAAAACATTAATATGAAACCTGTAAAACCTTTTTAAAACATTAATATGAAACCCCGAACCCCTTTAAATATTTCAATTGATTTCCTGTTTTAATCTTTTGAAAATTAGTTTTCTTAATTTTTCTTTAAAAATTAAGTGGCGACTCTTTAAATCCCGTCGTTTCCTATTTTTTAAATAAAACAACAATAACAGTTATCATTTCAACATAGATATGACACCTTTTGAAGAACTTTATGTGAGCGGATATAGATTACCCATAGGGTGGTTTTGAGGATGGTGATGTGAAAGTCTAGGGTGTGGATTTGGTATGGAATCTTAGCAAAAGGTAAAGAGTATCCAAACCAAATTGCCGACAGCCCAGATCAGACAAAAAAATTATGCAGATCACAAGTTAAGAGACATAAAATTTCAAGTTGGTGAACATGTTATATTGAAGGTGTCACTAATGAAAGGAGTCACATGGTTTGACAACAAGGGTAAGCATAATTAGTCCTCATTATATTGGTCCATTTGAGGTTCTTGACGGTGTGGAATCAATGGTTTACATGTTAGCTTTACCACATAGTTTGTCCGGGGTTCATCAAATGTTCCATCTATCCATGCTAAAGAAATACCATGGGAATGAAGATTACATTATCAAGTGGGCACTCAATATTGTTGGACAAGGAATTTCAATACGAAAAGGAGACAATTGTAATTCTTGATTAGAATGTATGGAGATTGAGGACAAAAGAGATCAAGTAAGTGTCAGTTTAGTGAAGGCATCATTCGGTTAAGGAAGTTACTTGGAAAACCAAAAGGGATATACGGAACAAGTACCCTCACCTGTTTGAGGATTCAGGTACTGCACTCTTTCTAACTTAGCCCAACTTTTTTTGTTTGATCACTCAGGAACGAGCGATAGGTAAATTGGTATCTCTTCTAATGATCCCTTTCGGTTGTTATGGACAAACCAATGGTGAAAGATTTGAGTCAGAAAACTTTTGGAGTAGTGACTTACAAATTTTAGGCTAAGCAAATCTTAAATGAAATCTGAGTAAGGTGAGGTCTAGGGAAATCTGAGAGGTTATCTAAGTGTAACACCTTAAAATTTGGTAAGTTGAGTTTGGAAAGGAAGTTGTAGGAAAAGTGGTTGGTGCAGGTTCTTACAAGTCTACCTACATGCCATAAGAAGTTCTACGGGGTATAGAATGGCAGTCGTAGAACTTGAGATGGATTTTGTAAAATGTCAAGTCCCAGATGAAGGTCTATTGTTCAATAGGACAAGTCGTAGACTAGTTCCGGTAGAAAAGATGTTGGACTTGGAAAATTGCTTTAGTAATGGGTTATACGGGTGGGATGTATGAATCATAGAAGTTGGGATGATTTATATGAGACGTTGGTGGGATTTGTTCAGAATTTTGGGTTCCATTACTCGACTCTACGAATGACCAAGACGGTCCGTAGAGTCAGGTTATTTGGATCTTTTACTACCCTTTATACATCTATACTATCTCTTTTTGAATCTATGACTAATCCTTACAGCCGTTTTTGTTCTTCTAATTCCACCTGTTGACACCAAATTTTGGTTTGATATTTTTAAAGTTTATACTTTTTAAGTTTTTTTTTTTTTTTAAAATAGTTCAAATACATGTTTTGCCATTTTAATGCAATTTGTTGATAATTATCCTTATTCTCAAAATATTAGAATTTTTATCGGTTAATTCTATTTATATTATTTTGTCACAATCGATTGAATACGTTCAAATATTTGTTCATTTTTTATAAAATCATTATTTCTGTTAAATTGTATTTTTTACATGTCATTCGTTACATTTTTTAATATTCATTTTATCTGTTACATTTGTTAATATTCATTTTAATATTTTGCACAATTCAAAAATTTATTTCGCTATAGATAATATTTCATACACATATATTTTATTGACTGGTGATTTTGACCCACCATTTTAAAATAGTGGTATTGTAGTTTTCAATACCCTATATAAAAAATAGTTTGCCTATTAGGTCAGGGGGGTGGTGAATTAATTTGAGAATTTGGGGTTCAATTTTCAGATTTGTATTTTTCTACTGTTCATTAGCTTTCTCCGGCAAACTTTCGCCGGAGCTCCGACCAGTCACCACCCAAATAAGACCCCACTGGTCAACTTATCTTCCTCACAGCCTCTCCTTTCTCCCTCACCAGAAATCGGCTACCACAGCGCAACTAGTAACAACCAAAATACCACCATTAAAACCACCAGTGAATCACCTCCGAGCAAAACCCCATCTTCCCCGATGAATCGCCACCACCAAACCATCCTTGTTTCCGGCGGAATCCTCAAATCCCAGACCCAAAAACCCCCATTTGTTTCTGTCCCATTTTCAGCTAACAACCAGCCGCCGTCGACCTCCCTTCTCAGGCCACTTCAAGCTCCACGAATCAGACCACACAGTAACCCTTCTTCCTTACCACTGCTCACATCTCTCCTCTTTTCCTATTCTTTTTCCGGCGAATCAGACCAGAAACCTCACCCCACAACCACCTCAACAAAACCCCCAAACCACCAGATCTAACAAACAACAACCAGACTCCAACAATCCAAATTCCACCCGATTCTCCGACCTCCGGCAAGCTTGAACACCGACCCAGAAAACCCAGAAAACCCAACCAAAAGCCACCACAAACCACCAAAGATCAGCCAACCGAAACCCCATCCCGTTACTCCATTTTCTCAGACCCCTCACCCTCTTGTTTTCTACCTCATGCACAACTACTCAACCAGCGAGCCTTCGAGTTCAAAGTTCGCGACCAGACCCCTAAACGACCCCATTTATTTTCCGTTTTCCAGCTGGCTCCAAGCTGAAACAACACTGATGCGACCAGCAGCTCGTACCAGACCCCTTCCCCTTTTTCCCCTTTCAATTTTTTGTTTGTTTTGCAGTGAACCAGAAGCTCCAACTCCGGTGGGCAACAATTTACAAGCTCCGACGACAGCGAACCCAAGCCAGACTCGGCATCAGCGGATCTCAAAACCACAGCCAGCTCTAATCTTCGCTGCCACCAGCCATCTCCTATCACCCTTCTTCCCTCCGTTTTGCGGTAAACCTTATCTTCTCTCACCAATGTTGATTTTTGCACTGTATTGTTTTGTTTTGGTTCTAGATTCATCAATTTTAGTATTGTTTTGTTGATATTTGAACTCCATCTTCTCTGATAATTGTTGTTGTTGCTTGGACACTGATTATTGAAAAGTTATTAGTGATGTTTCTTTTGTTTGTGTGCAAAATTAATTTAGTCTTCTTTTAATGTTTGCTATAAGGAATTATGTTTAGTCTTTGATGCCATATATTTTTCACTGTTACCGTTTTAGGTAGTTTTTCAATTAAGTATTATTATTATATAGGTTTGTTCCAATTCTATCATCACTAATTAATGTTTGGTCACTTTTGCATGCTTTTTTAAAAATAAAATAAAATTTAATTGTATAGTTTTCTATGAATTTCCAGCAGCCACAAATTTTTAACATTCTATTTGTTTAATTGCATATATTATGTGTTTAGTTGTTTTAATATTTAGTTGACGGCTTGATATTGGTTGTTTCCCTTGGTGCATTTATGATGTCTATTGTAGTTTATAAAAAATTTCATCTTGTCCGTCACTTAATTTTGTATAACTCCATCTTTGTATTCACGGATTATTTTACTTTTCATTATTGTTGATGTTAAATTGATTCTTGTTAGTATGTTGGCAATTTGCTAGTGTTTAAGTTTTAGTTTGCTTATTATTTTATTGTTTGTTTTCGTCTAATTTTCATTATTAGTCTTATAAATTGTTATCATGTTAAAATTGGTCAATGAGAAAAAGACGGAAATTTAGTTTATATTTATATTTTTTATATGTTAAAATTGGCCGATGAAGAAATTACCGTCAATTTCCAAGGCCTTCTATGTTAATAAGATAGATTTTTTATTTTTAAGTTATTATTTGATTTATTCATATTTATTCATTACTAACACTTTTACTAAGTGTCTTTACAGGTACCCGGAGTTGCTTCCCATTGAAGCTATTCAAATGAAGTTCGAATTATACTCTTATTCATTATTGTATATTATTGACGATAGACAAATTTAGGCCGATTCTTTTATTATTGTTTTATCATATTACTTGTGTATATTGCATGTTTATTATACTTGTATATTATTTTATTCTCCTCCTCAATTTGAAAAAATGAATTCATTTGGGACCCACATTTGTGGATTTTGAAGGATGTCTAACTCTTTTCCTTCGGAACAACTTGAACCCCTTACCTAGAATCAATTGGTTTCATAGACATTATTTTTAAGTTAATTTATTGATTGGTTTCCTAGTTTTTCTAAAATTAGGTGGCGACTTCCTTTTTCCTTTTACTCCTTTACCCTTTTAAAAATTATTTTATTCTTTAAAATTGAATCACCGCGACATTGCGCCCTCTCACGGGATGTCAACACCACCCACTCCCTCACATTCACTCAAAACCTCAAATTCCCTCTAAGTTCATCCTCTCCAATTCTCTCAAAAGCTCCCAAGGAAAAACTAGGGTTTCTTCAAGGATTTAAGGTTCTTATTTACTTTTTAAGGCTTTGATTACTAAGGTATGTGGGAACTTCACCAATGTATTCCTTTCAACCATTGGGTCCCAAAAGATACTCAATTCTCCTCTTCAATTTCACCCAATGTCTAGGGTTTCATGTCAAATCTTCACGGATTCAATTTATTATGATTCAATTGTTATTATTTGATCTTATTATGTATGATTTGGTTCAATTACATATTTTTCAATTGATTTGATATGAACCTATGCTTATGCCTATTTTATGAACATGGACTATGATTATGATGTTATACATGCATCATGAAATTGCAGATTTATGAATTAAGGATGCTTTTAGGTAAAGTATCAAATGATTGTGAAAGGTTTTTCTCACTATAAAAATGATCATGATTTAGATACTTTGATAGGTAAGTGTCTTATTAACAATTTATGAAATCATGATTTTGAAAGGAGCTATTCTATAATATAGAGTGTTGGTATTGATAGATTCTTACCTTTTCAAGTATTATGTTATGATATGATTGTGTCTATTTTATGTTGGGGTTTTAGTAAATACTGAGAGGATTTTGAGATGGAGGTTTTACTGTTAGTACAAGTTTAGTCTTTAGTAGCAATCTTTTTGTCCCTAACTACGTGCCCATGGAGGATTTGTCTTAGAAAGACATAGCTAGTGGATCCACCTAAGCTAATATGTATGGTTCTTACCTTGGCAAGTAGGAAAATCTCTTTTTGGTGTGGGAAAGACTTCCAGTTCTAGATTGAATGATCTATGTTGGTTAATGATAAAAATCCCACAAAAGAATTATATTTTTCTTCAAAGATTTTATGACTTCTTCAATGATTTGATTTAAGATTTCTTATGACTTTCCAAATGTTGCATTGACCTTGTTCCATGATTCATAATTTTGACTTGATAAGCTTTACTAGGTTTTACTTGGTCATGCAGCATCATATTTTGAACTTGTCATATTGACATGTCTATATTTTATACATTTTTTTATACTCAGTACATTTAAACTATTAATGCATATTGTGCCTATATTGTTTCATAATATAGGATCTGGTGCTCTTTTGCGTGGCTAGATCGAGATTGCCCATATCTAATATCAATGCTAGTGGTGAGCCCTCATGGTTCAAGAGAGAGATTTCAGTTTCTTTCTTTTGATGTCATTTCCGCTTTAGATTTTTTACGTGGTTTAGGGGTTTGTCCTAACCACTCGTATGATGGACATAGTTGATGTTTCATGTATGCTTTTATGTACTATGTTTTGGTATCTTTTATGACTTAAAGATTGGAGACTTATATCTTATTTTCATGTTGTATTCTGGTATCTTGTATTTCATTACATCATGCTTATATCAAGTGTCTTATTTAGGACTTCTCAGGGTCTTATTCTCTATGTCACGTCTAGGGTCTAGTTTGAGTCGTGACACTAAGACATTAAAGAGACTATAGGGTTTCTCAAAAGTGAATTCGAATGAGTAGAACTCCCGATATCAAACTTGACGTGAAAGGATTAGTTTGAAACACCAAGGTTCGAAGGTCTGTTGTGAAATAAGTAGGGAGGATTTATGAGTCTCTATCTCTGTGCCAGCCTCTATAACAATTGGTTTCAATTTTACATTCATATCTTACAAGTATCATGTGGTTGTGTATTGATATTGCACATATTCTTTCTTTATTGAGTACAAGATATATTCAGGCGACTGCATTAAGACCTCATTTGTGAGACGCGTGACATTTGCATCCAAGGGTGAGCTACTTCTTTCGGACTGCCATGGATTCTTCTCTACCTCTTTGTCCATCTTTTGGTACTCATACACTTTTAAGTTATTAGATTTTATAAATCTTGTTTGGGGTTGCATCCCATATTCTTGTCTTATTTGATGTTTTGGTACAACGATTTTCAATTTCTAGGGAGATATTTTAGCATAGTGTTTGATAACGATTGAGTTTATGGGAACTTGATCTTTTATTTGTTTTAAATTGTTTCCTTAGTAGATCTATTTAGTGAGTTGTTTCTACTTGTTGGTTTGATGGGCTTGTGATTGGGTTGGTAGTTGGTTTTTCTACCGATGGTTTAATGTGGGTGCCAATCACAACGAGTTGGGTCGTAAAAAATAAGTAAATAATAATAATATAATTGATAATAGTTTCATATAACATGTTATTGTTTAAGTTAGTTATAAATATATAGTGAAAATTATGAATAAAATAATCACTACAACACATTGTATCTATAGCTACAAAATCTAAGTTATGAACGTAAAAAGCGTAGCAGCTAACTAGTAATAGCCACAAAATTTTAAATTTCATAGCTATCTACAAATTCGTAAATTTCTCAGCCACATTTTTTTTTATAACAAAGCTAATTCCTCATTTTTGCTACAATTGCTAATAATTGTTGTAAAAAATGGATGAATAGCTACAACTTTGTTGCTATAGTAAACTTTATATAGCTAATCATAAATTTTTGACACTGTAAAAATTAATGTAGCAACAGTAACATTTTAGCTACAATAAACTATTTGAAGTAAAATATTGTAGTTGGATAAATTATTTCGCTTCAAGTTATAAAAATTTGTGGCATTAATTAAATGATATTGTCACATCTTTTCTGCTATAGTAAAATTTTGTAGCTAATTATTCATTTTTGCCACGAGTTGAAAATTGTTGTAGTAATAGTAATCTTTTAGACACAATAAAATATTTGAAACAAACTATTGTAGCTAAGCAAATAATTTTGCTAAGTTATAAAATAATTGTGGCAATAGTTAAATAATGTAGCCACAAATTATTTGCTATGATAAATTTTTATAGTTAATTATTAATTTTTGTCATGTGTTAAAATTTATTGTAACAATAGCAACCTTTTAGTTATAAAAAAGTTGTTTAAATAAAATATTGTAGCTAAATAAATATTTGTGCTTCGAGTACTAAAACATTGTAGCAATATAGTTGGATTAACAACTATAATTATTTATCATGACGAATTGATATAGCCATAAATTTATTATTATGATAAATTTCATAGCTAATAATTATTTTTTACCACGAGTTGAAATGTGTTATAATGATATTAATCTATTCTAACTGGAGGTGTCAATTGTTCGATTTGATTTAGTTTTATAGACCTACTTGTAAATTTCAAATATACTTTTAATAAATAAGTGGTTATAACTAATTAGTTTTGATTAGCTGTTTTTATCGAACTTAAACATAACTCCATGAGTTAGTCTTATTGAAACTTCTTCTTGATTAAGTGCTTCAGAATTGTTGTTTGACTCAAACTTTTTCTTCATAATACTATTTTTACCGATCCAGTGTAATTGGAGGTGTTAATTATCCGACTCAAGTCTACTGTACAATATAATTTACAAATCTTCAATACGACTCAAATTAATAAATAAGTCATTATATTTACTCCAACTAACTAATTAGATCAAATTCTAGCAAACTTCTATAAGTCTAATTCAAATTTCGTCCTGACTAAATATATTCAAAAATATTATTTGATTCATACATGATTTATTGGGACAATTATCTTTAATTATTAATTTTATATAATTAAATGTGTTCATCATTCGACTCAATTCATTTTATACTATCTTACTTATATATAAATACGTTATTATATAATAAGTGTAGTATAAATAAAAGAACCAATTAATTTTTAAAAAAAATACAAAAAGAAGAAGAAGGTAATTTTAAAAAATTATTCATTTTTATACTTACTTGTAACCTCAAATTTATCAATCTTGTATTTTATATTATGCAACATATTATTTACTCATTCTTATACTTACTTGTAACCTCAAATTTATCAATCTCGTATTTTATATTATGCAACATATTATTTTTAATATTAATTGCACCTTTTTAAATGTATAATCTATTTTTAAAAGTTAAAATCCATAAATATATTTATGTATTTAACTATTTTTGTTATTTTATTACTATTTTAAAATAAGTGTATATATATGTAAGCACTTATTTTTTTTTAAAAGTATTTATGAAACTTTTAATAGTTATAGAGGTTATGTATATGACCTTTATTATTCTTAATAAGTAATTATATTTTTTAACTTTATATATACAAACATTTGATTTTTCATAAGTGCTCATAGATATATAGAAAAAAAATATTGCACTTGTTATTGAGCATCAACTTTCGATAAATTTATAATAATAATATTAACGAAAAAAGGGTCAAAATATTTTTGAATTATGCAAAATTGAATAAAAACGTCCACAATTGATATTTTCGTCTAAAAATGTCCTTGACGTCAATCATATGGCCCAAAATGTCCCTATCGCTATTAATTTGATCCAAAAGTCTCCCTGTTGTTACTTAATGAGTTAAATAAAAAAACATATTATTTCTTTTCTTTTTAAACACATTTAATCCTAATAAATATATTACTTTTAAAGAATCCTATTTTTCAAATTTTTTTAAATTACTTTAAATAATAAATAAGTAGAAAATAATCTTTTCTCCTTCTTAATCTCAGTTTATCAATTAAAATTTTTCAACTACATGTATATTTTTAACTAATTATACATGTCATATATATAAGAACATAGTAACCTCATCACTAATTTTATTTCGATAATGATAAACAAAATCTAGTAAAATATTGAATATTTGTATTTTGTTATCTTTTAGAATTGAAGTAGGAAAAATATTTGCTATAAAAATTATTATTAGAAAAAAAATGTGTTTAAATAAATAAAATAATATATTTATATGAAAAAAGAACATTGTTGACCAATTAAGTAATAATAGAGACATTTTTTTTTTATCAAACTATTGTTTTGTTTAAAAAATAAAATGGCTTAAGGGTTGATTAGAGTCGCCACTTAATTTTTTAAGAAAACTTAAGAAAAATTAATTTTCAAAAGATCAAAACAGAAAATCAATTGAAAATCTTATAAAGGGGGTTCGAGGGTTCATATTAACATTTTAAAAATGGTTTGAAAATACCTAAGACGTCCGCTAACTGCGATTATCCGGTAATTAAAATATTTGTCTAAACAACTTTAAAAGATAAGCATGCTTGACTACTTAAGAAGTAGTCAACTTTAAAAATTTAAAGCTATCTAGCAGGGGAAAGGGAAATATTAAAAATATTACTTAAGTAAACTATTTTGCAAGTATTCTTGAAAGTCAAGTAGAAAAATAAGTATTTACTTAATTTTAAATAATTAACTCAAAATGGCTATCTTTGGGGAATTGAATTATGAAACCTTAAAATTAATTTAACAAATAAAACACACAATAACAATTAAATAAATAAGGAAGGAAAGAATTGGGCCCAAGTCTGGTTTTGTCCCCCTAAGCCAGTACTTGGGCCTAGTTTCTGCTTTGGGCCTTTGGCCCACTTTACACCTATCCTAAGACTAACAAATATTTGCCAAAGATAAGTGAGCTTTCGGCCCAATTGCCTATCCTAAACTAACATAGAAAACTGATTTTTCTTTAGACTTTTGACGCGAATTGACACAGATAGACAAGTGTTGCATACAATTGGCAACATATAGCCCAATATTAATTAGCAATTAATAAACAAATAAAAAATTGGCATATATTAGCCTAAAAGTAATATATCGACATTTTCAAAAAAATAAATAAATAATAAAAGATATTTAATATCATTTCTCTTCTAACTTCCAACCATTACTCCTTGAAACTAGCAAAAGATTATTTAGAATTATCTCTCTCCTTTCAAATTATTACGTATTTTTTAAAATAATAAAAGAAAATTAATTTCATCTCTCTTCTAACTTTCAACTAGGGGTGTTCACAGTTTGGATAAAAACCGAAAAATTGAACCAAATCGATTAAATAAACCGATTTTATTTGGGTTTAGGTATGGTTTGGTTTTAAATTTTATAAAACCGATAGTATTTGTGTTGGTTATGATTTTGTTAAAAAAAATCGAAAAAACAACCAAACCGAATCGACAAATTATATACATATATTTTATTATTATACATACATAATATATTATTTTTATAAAGGATTTTAAAGATCTTGTATGTGTTTTCATAAAAAATTATTTATAAAATTAACTTATGAAAGAAAAACTACTCAAGGTGATAATATTTATTTTATTGGTTACATGTATATGAGTGTCCATGACCATTTTTTATGAGATTGAAAATGTGACTGTCTCCTCCTTCTAAGCCAAAATAATGAAATTTGAAGCTTTATTCATAGTAAATTCAATGATTGAAAGTTATGTAATGTCAGTCATTCTAACTATTTTCGTTTTGAATTGATTGTTGTCACCTTTTTCACGTTTTGAATGAATTGTTTCTTTTATTTTTGCCTATGGTTAATAACCGAATAACCAAACCGAAACCGATAACAACCAAACCCATAAATATATATTATATTTGGTTTGGTTTGGTTTTGATAATTTTAGAACCGATTAAGTTGGTTTGGTTTTGGTTTTGGTTTTAGCCAATAACCGATCCAAACCGACTCGTGAATATCCCTACTTCCAACCGTTTCTCCTTAAAACTAGCAAAAGATTATTCAATACTCTCTCCTTTCAAATTATTTCGTATTTTTAAAAATAAAAGAAAATTAATATTATTTATATTCTATCTTCCAACCATTTCCACTTAAAACTAGCAAAATACTGTTTAGAATTATATCTTTTCTTAAAATTAGCAAATAATATTTTGATTATGATTATTCTTATTTCAAATGTATTCCTATGAGTTCATTACCTGCCAATTATTTTGTCTTTGAACTCAATCCATATTCACTCAAATAAATTTGTATGCATTTGCTTGGATTGATATTCATTAATCCATATTCATCTAATTGATTGATATGCATTTGTATTGGATACATTTGTTCGTATTCATAATAAATTGGTATACATTTATATTTATTTGCATTTATATCTTTCAAATTTTACATAGGTATACATTAGTATTGGATACATTCGTCCATGTTCATTTATAAATTGATATACATTTGTTTGCATTAATATCTTTCTAATTTTACATTTGTATTGGATACATTTGTTCGTATTCATAATAAATTTATATGCATTTATTTGCATTAATACCTTTCAAATTTACATAGGTATATATTTGTATTGGATACATTCGTTCATATTCATTTATAAATTGGTATACATTTGTTTGCATTAGTATCTTTCTAATTTTACATAGGTATACAGTTGCTTGCATTACTATTTTGAAATGCAATCAACGAAATTCATTAACAAATTTAGATAATTTTACATTGTTATGTGTTCGTTTGTATTCATAAACAAATTTAGATACACTTCTTGGAGACAAAATAAATATTTATTATCAAATTCAATATTTTAAAAAATTGTCATAAATATATTAATTAGTTATTTATTAAAAAATTTAAAAAATGTTAATTCCAAAAATCACGAAACATTGTAATTTTTGGGGGAAGAAAACGTTGTAAAATTATAATACTAATACGAAAATTTGTCAAAAGAAAAAATCTTGCATCCAACTACAAGATAAAAAATGTAGAAAATCTCAATTTTTTTTTAAAAAACAACCCAGACAATCAATATAAAAAAATTAGATGATTTAAGTTACTTATTGTAAAGACTGAAGAGTTACAAAGAGGAGAAAAAAAAGGGAAGAAAGAGAGAATTGAAAAATATAGTATTTTTTTTTTTTGCTTACAAATTATAAGGAGAGAAAAAAAAAAAAAAAGACAAACCTGCTAGCAGCTAGGAAATAGAGAGAAAATAAGGAAAAAAATCAATTTTTTAAAAAAAGAATGTGGCTATTTGATGCCAAATAAATATTTTTAAAAAATCATTTTTTGCTAAAAAGTTTAAAGTGGGCTATTTATTGTCAATAAAGTCTACAGGTTGTTATGTCATGTCATTTTTTCAATTTTCAGCTATCCTAAAACTAGCAGAATAATACTAAAATAGATGGGAATTTGGACCAATTATACAAACAAAACTGAAAATTTTGGTGGACTTTTTGGCCATATTTCTGCTGTATATCAGGTTGTATCACACTGTATACATTATGTATACAACCTTGATTTCACTCCAAACACCTGCAATTTCAGTTTTTCAGCATGTTCTTCAATTTTCGCTGCTGGCTGACTCAATAAAAGATAAATTAGGCCTCCATGGCCAAATCATCGAATGGCAGAGAGAGGAGATAGAGTCCATGAGGACTCGGGACGGATTTACATGCAACAAAATAATAAAAGAATTAGTGCCCGGAAATAACAAGAATAATAATATACCTAGGACAATTTATCATATCAACTCTTAAAATAATACATGGCAAAATAAACTCGATCGAACTAAACAACGAAAATTTAGATAAAGGGAAACAAATTCACAAGGACGCTAATGACCCAAATCCTGCTAATAAACAGAGTAATGAGCACTCAAGCTACTGTTTCAAACACGTTCATTAGAAAAATAAATCCTAATAGTATATACAAATTGGCTAATTAATCTACTATGCGATGAGCATTACGAATGATAATTAGCATTATAAACCAAAAGCATTTCAACAACTTCCAGGTTCCAAGAAACGAATGAATAATGGAATGCCATTCAAAACGAAAACAAGACGGAAATACAAGAAGATGGAAGCATGCTGGAAAATTATAACACACATGATATGATATCACAAAATTGATCAGACCCGAAATCAAGCAAATTGACCAAAAAATGCAAATTTGGATATGGCATACTTCTTACTGCCCAAGATAGGATAAAATATACACTAACTTAATCATGAATTAAGTTAAACTAACTCATTACTAGTATCAAAGCATATATACCCTTTAGAACTTCAAAAATTTACGAATGAAGAATTATTATCTGAGTAATCTAAACACATGGATGAAGAGGAAAACACTGAATTTGCCTAAAGTTTAAAACAAATATAGACAGCCAACTCAAGCTTCTATGATTCAATCAGGGAGACAACCAAACTAGCACTGAAACAAGAAGACACGCAATGGCAAATGAAGATCAAAAGATATAAAGTAGACAGTGCTTATTTCTTCCCTTATTAATTTCGCTACAGAACCAAACCATCAAAGAGGAAGGACGATGTGATTTATTCACAAATTTGTAGATTAAATCGACATTAAAGATAAACCATAACAAATAGTCTGAATGAACCATAGTTCTTTCACACGCCCTACATCTATAATTTGAGCTAGTAAGATCAAAGTTAGGGTTTTTACCCCAAAGTCTATAAATTCAAGTTTTTTTTTTAATACAAACTTCTTAGTGTTAAATTTTACTATTGTATTTTATATCCATTGATGATTCTTGATTGATGGTTCATGGTTATTCTACTGGATCCCCTAACTAGAGTTATCTGAAAACTTTAAGATTCATTGGGCATACAAACTGCTCCCAGGGGGTGAATGTGTAGAAACTCCACGAATTAGACCTTGATTAGTTCTTCTTTATGTGATGCGAGTCTTATTGGGATGATAATGATTGTATAAATAAATTGTGAATTTTATAAAACTGTCTTTTATGATTTATATTGTGTGCGCTGTTCTGAGGAGCAAAGAGCATACTAAGATATGTTGAGAATAAGAATGCGTATTCTATTTTGAGGATAAGTGACTCGCGTTTGGTGTGAGATTATGAACGAATTGTTGTATGTGTTGGATCAGTAGTATGAGTGATAAATCAGATGTCACGTCGATACTGTACATGGAGCCGTTGTTTCTCTATGAAGGATTAGTAACAGATAAACTATTACCGGATAATCATACATATACTTTTGTTCTCAAAGCTTATTTCAAGTTGAAAGCGGTTCTTGAAGGTAAACAAGTATATGCACAAAAAATGAAGAAGGGAATAGAACCAAATACCCATATATGTAGTAGCTCTTTAATCTCTATGTACTCTAGTGTTGGTAATATGGCATCTGCAAAACAAGTTTTTGATTAATTCTCAGAGCATGACAATGTCATTTGCCCCTTAAACTCCATGATTACCAATTATATGAATGAGAGTCTAGTAGAAGAGCCCATTGAGAATTTGAGATCTTCGATACAATGGGAAATAAGGATGAAGCTACTTGGAGCGCGATGTTCGGGGTATGTTAAGAATGGTATGCACGAAGATGTTATTGAGATCAACTACTTTCATCTCATCATCATTGTTCACACTTTCGAGACTTGGTGTACTCACAGATATTTCATGTTTGACAAACGTCTTCATTTCAGGGCAATCATAAATAACCACTTCCTTGAGAAATAGAAATTTAAGAGCACACTCTTGTCAGAAAGAAATGCCCCAGCTTAGGCAGCCGACTAAGAATCAGGTATTTCAAGAGGGGAAATAAGGTCATGATTCCTTCTCCTTTTGGGATCACTTCTTCCATTGATTGACAATCTTCTATCTCTAGATTTTGGAGATTCAGAAGTCCTTTAGCCACTGATGGAGACATCAAGTTTCTCAATTTTCCGCAACCAACTACTTCCAATGTTTCAAGTTTGGTGAAGTAGGCAGTTGAAAGTTGGTGAGAGCATACAACACTTATGCTGTTAACGCTAGAGATAGATAGCGTGTCCAGGTTAGGACAAGAAACCTGCCAACATTGAAGTAAATACAATGTTTAAAATAAAGAAAACAAGAATAGAGTTCGGAAAAGGGCATTTTGACCCATTTAGTAACAATAGGGCATTTCTGGACCAAATTATCAACGGCAAGAGCATTTTTGGATCAAAGTATTGAGGGGAAGGGTATTTTTGAACGAAACTATACATGGAGGGCATTTTTATTCATTCACATAATTTAAAGGCATTTTGACCCTTCTTCGAAATTTAAATTACATTATAGCTATGAAAAAAAATCTTAAAATTGTTCTAACTTTTTTCTTCCTTTTCCATATCTATTTATTTTCACACAAAAAAATGGAATAAAGTAACAGGAAGTGAAAAACTAACAAAAAAAATTGCTTTAAGTAATGAACAGAAATAAATATCTAAAGATTACTATTGCTATTTACTAGTTAAAACGGAAAGAGAGCAGTAATTAGTTATACTTATACTACTAGCGGTACAAGACAAACCTTAGAATCAAACATTGCTTTATTGAGATCATCTACTTTCACCTCATCATCATTGTTCACGCTTTCGAGACTTGGTGTACTCACAGATATTTCATGTTTGTGAAAATGCAAAGATGTTGTTCCTCTGCGGGTCGATCTGCTATAGGAAGATGAACTGTTGGAATACTTTCCCGAGCAAGCTGAATTCCTGAACAAGATGATCATCAGATGATGTTAGTTTCTGCTCAAACTTCAGGCATGGACTGCTGGAGACCGATTTCATGTCTCGACAGTCTGACTGCAATTTGTCAGTGTGCCATTCATCAAGTATTGCTGAATTTTGAACATAGGATGCCTAAATTATGATGTCCTTCTGCCTCAGCTATCACCATTCCTCTTTGTGAGAAGCTATGCTCAGAATTTCGAACTGGTCATGCAATTCGGTATGAATATGCTTGTAGATGCATGATTTCATCTCGTGTCATGAAATAAACAAAACCAATTACATGTTGCAGCCGTGATCGATTTTTGAGCTTTATTACATAGCTGCATTGTGCATAAAAAAACATTAGAATTTAAGAATGGTGAAAACTAGAGTAAAAGGGTCAGCAAAACTGGACATCACATAGCTACTTGCAGATTACCTGACTAATAGTATATGGAGAATCATGGTGGTTAGTACTATCTACAGAATAAAAAGCCTTTAAATCCAATCAAAAGTTGTAGCACAGATAATACAAGTTGTTTCAGTACATCATCAAAGCTGTCAAACTCATCAGGTGTGCTATCAAAGAGAGCTTGAAACTCGGGGATAAGGAACTGAACAATGGATTTCAAAGCATACGTCAGGAAGTCCGACAACTTAATGTGTCCAAAACGCTCGTCTCTTGGTACATGTCTAAACTCATAAGTAGTGGAATCCTACTTTCACTTTTAGGATCTGTTCAAAATAAAAAATCTATCTATATATAAAAGGAGAAGAAAAAATGACACATGTCAACACCACAAAATTTTCAGAATTTTGAAGAATTTTAAATACTTAAAAAACAGAAATTAAATAAATAAATATAGACACATGTCAATAATTAGAATTAGAATGACACATGTCAACATCACAAAAATTTTAACAATTTTAAAATTCAAAAATTAATTAAAAATATTTTAATTATCTATCTTAAATTAACCAAAAAGAAATAAAGGTTACTGTTGGAATCAGTTTCCACGAAAACTGTCAACAAATTTGAATTTTAAATTTTTCCTTTTCTGAAATACAATTTTATAATTGAAGT
>JAJOOR010002056.1:0-59211 GCA_036250505.1 Solanum acaule | reverse complement strand
ATTATTGAATGCAATGAATGACTATGTGGCTCGTATAAGACCCCTTCGGGGTCGAGTACGCCTTGTTACGACTTGGGGGTGCTCCCGGGTCGTGACATATATTGTGACAAAAATGTTGGTATTATATACCAACAACATACATTCAATCTGTAGCAAATACTTAAGTTTGAAACAACAATGAACATAGACAATTGACGTAATAAAAACACATTTTCGTAATAATACTATGGTATATTACGAATCACATACATTAGTATTATAAACCAAACTTGCACTATAAAATTTCATTTACTCTTAATCTTTCAAAAATGGGGATTTCATCCTCAAAATCGTTGTCATGAGGATAATTTTCTTCAACCAAATATGAGGATAATAACAACACACTCGTTGATTTGATTAGAGATTTTATTGTTGTCTCTAATAACTAACAATTTTTTTTAGTTGCATCGCTTTCAACTGACGGTACCAATAGCAATTTTCCTCTTTCCGTAATTTCAAAGTAATGCTCCATATCTCAAACGAAAATTTTCAGAATAAAAAACTGTCATTGATATGTTCATATCTTCTCGACATACATACTCATCAAATACACAAGTAAACAAACCACAATTGCTACAAAAATATGGAATAAGACTTTTTCGAGGAGTTCTATCCATAGAAATCAAAATATGAAATAGAAAAAATTAACAATGGTGAAAGGAATGGATGAAAGTGAAGAACTGAAAGTGAAATAATGGTGAAGATGATGGAAGAGAGAAGGCTGAAAACTTTTAGCAAAATAAATTACATAGGAATATCTAATGTTTTGAATGAATAAAAATGTTGGGAAGATAAAAAGGTTTTACTTTGGTGTAAAGACTTTTACTTTTTGTGGATTGTATCAAAAAGGCATTAAAATAAAAGGTTTTAGTTTATTGTAGAGAACTTTTACTTTTGTGGAGTGTATAAAAAAGGCAGAAAAATAAAAATATTATTGGATCGGCACAGTAACATGTGACTTAAAAAATAGTAGTTGGAGAGATAAAATATAGGAAAATTAAATACCGTAATTATCATCCCAAAATTAGACAAATAATCCCCAAAAGAGGAGAGAAGAAAATCAAAAATAAAAAATTAAATTAAATTAAATCCGCAAAATTAATTATTTTGCTATGCTTGTAATTTTAAAACTATGTTTGTAATTAAATAGAAGTATGTGTATATATTGTTAATTAAAGTCTTTAGTAGTATATTATTGTAATTTTCACAAAATAAAAGATATTGTGTTTACTAGAGTCTAATTCCTCATTCCCGTCAGCCCGCTAAAGCGGTCATACAAACACTATAGCGGCGCTACCATAGCGGGATGCTTCTTGCTATGGCAGACTAACGTCAATTCGATCAATTTAAATTAAGCCAATTTTGTCATGTGCTTAATTTTTTAAAGAATTTGACACCGTATTTCTAGAATTTTGAAATTTCACACGAGATACCTTTGAGTAACGACAGTTCGGATCGTTACAGTTTATCTCAAATAACATATATAAATAGGACTTTGAAATACTTTTGAATGAATAGTTGCAAACTCATAGATAATCTTGTAGCAAGAGGTGGAACTTTAAGCCTTGAAATATGTTCAAAGCCTGAAAAAAAAAAGAAAAAGACATGTCTCAAGTATCATATTTTGGTGTTGTCGGGAGTTTGATATACGTTTGATGTGTGCTCGCCTAGACATTTGTTATGTTATAGGTCTGGTTAGCAGGTATTAATCCAATTCTAGAGGAGATCATTGAAAAGTTGTAAAGAGAATATTTTGATGCTTGAAGAAAACTGCATATCATTCATTATGCCATAGTGGATCTAATATATTCATAAGAGATTATACAAATGTCGATTGGGCAGCTGATCAGTGTGATAGAAAATCGACCTCCAATTATGCTTTCTTATTTAATGATGGTTCTATTTCATGAAAAGTAAGAAACAAACTTGTACAACTTTTTCAACCATGAAATTTGAATTCGTAGTTTGTGCATCTGCAGTACAAGAAGTTGTTTGGTTAAAGAGATTCTCTAAGCATTTGAATATTGCAAAGAATTTCAAGGGTCCCATAATTTTACATTGTGAGTCAACCGGCTATCACATACACGAAAGATTCTAAGTAAGTATCACAGTAAGACCAAACACTTGATATTAAGTATAATTTTGTCAGAAACATAGTAGCAAGTGGAGAAATAAATTTACATACATTCCTACACGTTAAATGATAGTTGATCTTTTTACAAAAGACAATATCTAGAGACTTGTTTGAGAATCATGTAAAAGCTCTAGATTTACATAGGATATGATAATATTTTGTATTGTAAAATAACTTGATTGTTATAATATTCTCATAAATATAAGACTATTAAGTATAAATTCACATCTCATATGCATATAATAATATTTTTAAAATAAAATGTGTCGAACAAGTCACGAGATTGACTCTCTCACATGAACAATCACCTCTTACATCTGGAAATATAAAGAGATGATTTTCACTACCATGTTATGACTTATTTTATAAGCCAGTTAAGAATCTCTCTATGAAGATGAGTTTGAAGATCATTGAAGAGAGAAACTCAGGTTAAACATCTAGAGGTGTCTAAGGCCAAGATCTGTATGATGTTGAACAATTGAAAGAATAAGACGCATGCACCAATATAAGGTGAAAACATCGTAGCACGTATTCCATATCATGTGTGCTAAGCGATCAATGGGTTAATGGAAGAATGATTCCATGCTTCTTCATTGTGTGAGACCTTGAAAAGTTACATTAACTTTTTGTTGGAATACCATTTAACCTTAAACTATTTCTTGAAGTTTCAATCAGTGTTACTAATTTAACATATAACTAATAGCCATGAATGATTCGACAATGCAGTGTGTCTAGGAGAGCAGTTGATTTGAAGCAGATAAATTTAAGTTAAAAGGAAAGATGAATTAAAATGAATAATTTAACTTGTATACACAAGTCAACTATTACACTAACCATAAAGGTGTAGAGTCTAATTTACACACACACAGAGTTTGGGTACTGTGAATAAGGATCAAAACTATTAAAGTAGTGAATAATGGTTGGGGTACTATGAGTAATAGTGTCTTATATTAGTAGTGAATTTTTTCCACATGTGATTGAATTTCTATGTAAGGCTTGTAAAACCTTCTAGGTAAGCTCTTAACGCTCACAAGTGGCATACACTATTTGTCATATGAATCGAGTGTCTAGTTGATAAAGTATTAGCTTGGGGTTCTTGTCCATCGTATGTGGAATGAGAGATGTATATTTTTGGATCATGGATCACTCATATGATCCGACACAATTTGATCCGATTCGACCTGATATAGTTTCTAAAAAAAAGATAAACACAATTTTTAAAAAAGGTGGAAACAATTATATGATAACTGTTGAACCGCAACATCCATTTTTTTATATAGTGCTTCACCTTCAGGCAAAAAAGTGTGAAAATAAAAATCAGAAGTACAACAAGTTAGAAACTTTCTTTCTCGGAATTGACATCAAACAATCAAAGAAAGGACATTTAGTTTGTGACATTACACTCCATTTTTTAGAAAGACAAAGCTGATTTGGAACAATTTCAAGTTGATAGTAAATTCACCATCTTCTGCTGCAAGCTTAAGGTATACATATATTGTTGATTTGATTTTGCTCTGATAATCTAATAATTTCCAACAAATCGAACACACCTTATATTAGGGTCAGGGTCAGCTTGTAGGGGGAGTCCACTAAGAGCCTATTTGAATTGTCAATTGTCTTTTGACTTATGAATAATAGGCCAAAAGTCATAAGTTAGAAATTTAACTTATGACTTTTGACTTATAATTTTTGTTATTTTAGCTTAAAAATAAGTGCTTATAAACACTTTTTAATTTTACTCCAACATTATAAAATTGCTTTAAAATTATTTTAATATAAAAACACCTAAAATAAATCAATCCAGACAGACTCTAAGGCCTATGTTTTACACCTCAATTTTCTCATAATAATATGTTTGTATGTTAATCTTAAAAGAAACAAAAAATAATAATAAATATCATGGTATAGAAACTATAAAAAATTATAAGGAGAATTTTTCTTTTTTGGAAAGACCATTCTGAAAATGCTCGAGAGGGGGAATAACTTATTTAGCCTCTTAAACTTATCTCTGGATCTATTTTTTTGGATCATTTTATGTTTGATATTGGAATAAATTACTCATTCCTCCTTACAAGTAAATATCTTGTATATGTATTTTGTGTTTAAACTTTGACTCATTCAATAGTGTAAATGTCATAATCCAACCCATCGGACCGTGCGAGCACCTACTCTGACACCTAAATAGGAGAACTCTTTCCTCCAAACTGGAACATGGAATGTGGAAGTGAACAAAAATATAAACTAAACCTCTTACATAAATAAGGAAATACCCAACTTAGTTAAAAATATATAACACTTTTGTCAAGAAATACATTGAACCCTCTCCAAGGAACTAGTCTAAACAGGTACAAGAGCTTTTAAGAGATTACAAGGTTCAAAATAATAAGACATGACTTCCACCATAAGGAAAGAAAGGTAGAAGTTGGAGGAGATTATCTCCGTCATCACCTGAGATACATCACTGATCCTGCAACCAAACTATGCCAAGTGGCATAACAAGAGTAGTATCAGTACAAACAACACGTACTAATAGGTATCATTAGTCGACCCAAATTTACCACATAATGTCATGCAAATACTCAGAAGAAAACATACAATATAAGAATCACCCAACCCAATATGTAGCCACACGGTCTTACTATGATTCTAATAATCATGACCTATAGACCTTAAACCACTCACCTTTTCCCACTGCCAACTCCATTATCTAAGCCATTTCACCCTCACATCCGATCAATACTTAACCCCTCCATCATATAAATACTCTTGATTTTCTATCCAGTACTACAACTTTGTTAACCTAACTATTACTCTCCCTCAAGATCTCACGCCAATACCCTGGTCCTTGACCAATTTATCAGATCACATGCGAGACTCTTACTAAACTACCTTGATCTATTCCTGTAATCAGATATGTCTTAGGCTATTCAGATTGGCAATACCGCACAAGCTAGTGAATGAGCAAGGCTTCCAGTCAACATCATGACTTAACAACCACTCGAGACATACCCGAAATCATAAACATTCACCCAAACCTAACTCTTAACACCTTTCAAGGTAATCCAGACTACCAAGGACCTCCAGACATTATCTACATTGTTTAATATGCCCTCCCGATCTACACAAGAACCCTCTCAACATTTAAACACAATTTACGTCCATTCACGGAACAACATGTAACAATTACATTTCAATGAATTAAATCTAATTCACTCATGGAACCAACATACAATAGAGTAGTCAAACATATACTAGGTGTGTTGCCCAATGATAAGAATTAAATGGGCAATTGAAAGAAATAAGAAAATATATGTGATATTATCGAAATATAATCGAACTTATGAGAAAAAAAATGACTTTATAGTTTCACTTCTTAATTGAATCTGATCAGATAACAATAACCCAAACTCAACAAAAAATGAGAAAACCAAATTGAATCCACAAAGAAGATAATTGGACAATTGATTAGATTAGAAGAAGTTAACACAAACAATATAGGGAATCCACCCTAATCACTAAACTATAATTACTAACTATGAATTACACTAATTCTAGGCTTCACCTAGAAACTACAATCTTCAAATCTCTCAAATATTCAATTCATCATAATCTTCATAATTTAGTCTTCCAAAATGATAAAAAACTAGTACTATTTATACTAGTAACATAAAATAGACACTTCTTTGATAATTTTACCTTTAACGAGATAAAGGTCTTGTTTGGTTGCCTTCTTTTGTGAATTCTTAAATTTATGAGATGGTCATTTGCACACATGGTCACTTTCTTCTCTCTCTTCACTTTGATGGACCTTCAACACATTATATGTCTTTATTTGATGTCATCAAGCTCATTTAAAGCTTTCATATGATCTATGATATCCATGTTGTTTTCACCCATGCCAACCAATAATATCATGTACTAGATGTGGTATCTGAGTCAATCGTTAATATGTACTAGACATGGTACCCGAGCCAACCAAAAGTTATATCGTACTAGGCGTGGTACCCGAGTCAATCAATAATATGTACTAGGTGTGGTACCATAGTCAACCAAAAGATATCCTATACTAACCGTGGTACCCAAACTAACCAATAATCACACAAATACAATCACAATCACAATCACAATGGAATACAAGTAAACAAAAATACCTTAATTACATAAGATTGACAACATTTCACATTCAACCTTTATGTTTTCCCATCATGCATTGTACATGTTTCACTATAGACACAATTAACATAACTTGAAAAACAATAACCATCACCTACTCTCAGATGGCTCTTCTGGACAGTTCTTCCCTCTTATAACCTATAACCCACCCGTTACCGCCCTTAGAATAACACATAACAACATCTGTAAGGTCCACATCATCAAATTAAGTACCGCAACATCCTAAACAACCGCGATCCACACATTCGATCATCCGAACTCCGTACCCGAAGGCCTATATATGCAACCTCCCGACAATTCACATGGTATTATGTAGGGAAAGACAGATTTAACTATCCAATTAAGCCTAACCTACTTGGACGCCAAATAACTGCCGAAGAACTTTGAACACAAGCTTCTGGTTCCATGGGGTTGAATTCTAACTGACGTAAACCGAATGGGTTTGACCCTCTTTGTGCTAGAATTACTGCTCTCCCTTGTCCCCAAGTTTGAAGCAACTTTTAGAGGGTTTTTGGAGTAACCCTCGTTTGCTTTTACCACTGTCCACTAAAGAGGCGGAGGAAAATTAAAAGAATTTGTGTTACCAAGTTTCTACCCTGCTGACCCCGCTAGAACGACTGAATCATCGCTACAGCAGGGCCACCATAGTGAGTATTTCCGCTATGACGGGATGACATCAGCCCGGATCAATTTCAAATTTCGAAATTTGCATCGTGTCACCTCGAATTTAAATTGGTGGTGTGTTTTAAAAATTCTTGAGAATCAGGTTTCTTTAAATAGCGACGGAACAAGTCGTTATAGTAAAAAGCTCAATTTGGACTCAATTCTAATCTCGTTTTACTGTTTTATCTTTAATACTCCTCTTGTCCAATAATACTTGTTCACTATTGACTTTGCACATTTCTTATGGAACTATAAATAGAAGTATAGTTTTACTATATCACCCTTTGAATATACTCCCTCCGTTCTTTTTTATATGACATCCTTACTATAAATAGTTGGTCCATAATGCTTGTCATTTTCATAAAATCAATGCATAAATTACAATTTTTTTTCCCTTATGAGTTATTAGCCTTGAAAATATACATTTGACCAACATAGAAAAACAAAATAAATAATTCATGTTCATTGGTCAAATTAATTGATCAAAATGAATTAATTCATATACATTGATTGAAAACTTGACTTAAAAATATATTAAATAAGAGTAGAATAATAAACTTATATAGTTTCTTAATGCACGTAAAATCTAAAATGGTGACTATAGATAGGAACAGAGGGAGTAATACATATAATGTTTTGAAAAATGTGACATGGAAATGACTATAATTAATGTTAAGGGTAAATTATAAATTAAGTGTAAAATTATCCATTAATTTCATAAAATTGACAAGTATTGTTGGACATCCCAAAATAATATAGTGGACAACTATCGTTGGACGGAGGGAATACTAATTAGTATTTATTTTTTAAATATTTCAATCTATAAGAATATTATAGTAAAATATTTATATTAATTTTTAAAAATGCTTTGTAAAGTTGTCCCTCTGTCCCTAATTATTTGTCAACTTTTGAATTGACACACCTATTAAGAAATCAATTAATGACATAGTGAATTTATCATTTTACCCCTATTAATTATGAAGTGGATGAGAAGTTTTGCATTTTTCAAAGTAATTAGTCATTTAATTGAGGGTATAATAGGTAAAAAATATTGTCTCTTTTTTTATCAAAATGAATAAGTAATTAAGAATAACTATAAATAAAAAAGTGAACAAGTAATTAGGGACGAGAGTAAAATTTAAGGTGGACTAGTGAAAGATGCCATTAAACATAGTTTATTTTGGGAAACTTTTTTTCGGTGACCGTAAAGTTTTGAAATTTTTGTTGTGACTGCAGAAAAGGGACCGACAAGAGGAACTTTGGTCTGAAGTTTCTTCATCATCATTATTAATCCAAGATCCAATAACAAACTTTTACTCAAATCTCCTTTTCTCTTATTCCCTTTTCTAAAAAAATGGCTTCTTTTCAACTTCTATAGCTGATTTACTGAAATTCATATACAGAAATGAAATACCCGACAAGGGTTCTTGAGAACTTGTATTGTAGTAGCTGATTTTGTATGAAAATTTGATGATTAGTTGTTTAACTATTGCTTGGCTTTGCTTTTTGAGCTGACACGAACAAAACATATGTCGAGAGATTTTGTTCAATCCACTTCAAGGCTGTGTTCTGGTAAACTTTTGTTGTTGTTGTTGTTGATTTTTTTGTAGAATTTTACTTTTTTCCTTCACCCCTTTTATTGAGAGACCAAATAATTTGCTAGACCCTACTCATTTTGTTGGAGTTTGTTTGGCTCATATTTTTAGAGGTTGGTTTCCCAATGGTCGTTTATTGCGGATCTTGAGCTGACCCATTTGGATTTTGGGTTGGTCTCTTCTGAAAGTTTTGTTTTCAGATGAAGGATAGTTGGTATAGTTATTCCCTATGTTGAGGGTCTATTGGTAACGGTCTCTTTATCTCTTCGAGGTAGGGGTAAGGTCTTTGTACAATCTATACTCTCCGGATTTCATTTGTGTGATTACATTGGGTATGTTGTTGTTATTGGTGTTGTTATAGTTATTCCCTATGCTGAGCATCTAGCTAAAATTGCATCTCTTGTAGAGGTAGGGATAAGGTATGTGTACAATCTACCTTATCCCGACTCCACTTGTAGGATTACACGGGGTATGTTATTGTTGTTGTAGTTATTCCCTATGTTGCTTGACTCTCCTAAAATGTGGCCACAGCCAGGTCGGATCCTCCAAAAATACACTATTTTTGCGTCCGTTGACATTTTTGAAGAACCCGAGCAACATAGGTTGATCAATAGTGCTTACTGTAGAGTAGATGATATTCTTGGTTAGTGTAATCTTTACCGAAATGAAAAAGGAAGAAAGAAAAGTTGGTAAGTGTAATGTTCGAGAGATGAATTTAGTCCAATCCGTAGAATTTGGGTTTAATTTTGGTGATGTTTCTCATCTGGTTATCATTTGCTTGGACCAAAGCTGATTGAAATGTATAAACTTGGAGGCTATTTATGCTTCAGTGTCGGATAGACCAATTCTCCTAAATTTAAAGGGTCCATTTTGGTCAAAGCTGGATGGTTAAACTTGAACATTGTGTCATAAATGTCTCATCAAATGACTTCTTAGACTTTAGGACTCTCGAATCACTTCACACACTATTTTTTCCTGTTATCTTTCTTGTTCATATAAGTTATGCAATTTCAAATATTGATAAACTAGTCACAAGATATATGTTTGTATGCAGATGGGTCCATACATTCGTGAGCATATGCTTCTTGTCTCAATTATGCTCCACATATATCTTCTTGTAGTTGTGAATTTAGCTTGAATTTCCATAGCTTTTCAAGATAGCAAAGATACAAAATGAGGGTCAAGAACAAATTCAAGGAATCATTCATTTTACATTGCAATGCAGGGGGCAGATTGTTTCCACTTGTTGTAGGGTGCCTTCTTTTCCTTCACCTCTTCTCCTTTGCTCATCAAAGAAACGCGCAAAGTGGGGAGACTCACTTAAGTACAAACCAGCGCACACAGTTTAGCATACTTGAAAAGGTCGAGGAGGAGAATATACAGCTTCCACAGCCCAGGAAGCGATCCACACGTGCTGCCAAACGGAAGCCTAAACGGCCAACCACCTTCATTGATGAATTCCTCGACGAGTCTTCCCAGCTAAGGAATGTGTTTTTCCCTGATCAGAGGACTGCTGTGGATTCTAGGAAGGATAATGGGAATGATAACTACTATTACCACCCAGGAAGAATATGGTTAGATACAGAGGGAAACCCGATACAAGCTCATGGGGGAGGCATTCTTTACGATTCGAGGACAAAAATGTATTATTGGTATGGAGAGTATAAAGATGGCCCCACTTATCATGCTCACAAAAAAGGAGCTGCAAGGGTAAGTTTTGGACTTTGATGCATGGGTTACAGGTTAATAACTTTTTTATGTAACGCCATCGCTGTGTTGTCTAGAACGTCTTGTCTACATCTTGTAGTCTAGGCAATTCTCCTCCCCTCTCGTCTGTCATATACAATGTGCTTGAATAAAAGATACTTAAAATGGAAAAATGAAAAAAGACCTTATGCCCGTCCAAGAACACGCTAAAACAAATACTGTGTGACATCTTGCTTGTGTTCTCCTTTAGACAGTAAAGAATCGAACTTAGTCACCTGTGAAGCCTTGTCTGTGCTAAAACACTCGTGGTCCTTTTCTCCATTCCATTGGTTATGCATATGGATTCTTTGTGGCTACCTTTCCTCCATTCTATAAGTTAACCATCCATTTGTGTCTTTTATGAAATTAGGACAATTATGCAGCAACAAATACTATCTTTGTTTCTTTTTCGTTTGTGTGTGGATAAAATCATCATCTATTGGTCCTCTCAATTCTGCAATTCTATTGTTAGCCCAACACTGCTTAGTTGATTCCATCAGTGATGAACTTACATCATGAAAGCTGTTCAATTGACGCGCCAATGTGGCCTTGTATGCTCAATGTGGGGTTGTTATAGAGAATGATAGTGCTGTGTGAAAAACAAGATCCATTTGCCCCACAAAAATTGACAATAAATTAATTAGGAAGGAAAAATTAATTCAAAAAAAGGAAGAAAAGAATGATAACGGAGAAAGTATGAAGAGACATTGATGCATCTAGGATCTGCGGTCTACGATTTTGGTATTCTAATTGGATAGAATGATAGATGGTGCAAGCATGAAGAGATGAGGTAAAAATGACTGATGGAGTGATGAGTAGGAAGTGTGTCTAGAATCCCATGGTCTATGATTTCAGTATCTTGATCTAATAAATCATCAGAGAAATGGAGATTATTTTCTGTCTTGATCTCTGAATTTTAAAATTGAATGTTGTTCCATTCCTGTTTAACTGCTGAAATTTAAGAGATAAAACATTTGGATTTGGAAGATAAAATATATTGCCTCTTTTCCTCATTGATTAATTTATCTAATAAATTCTTGAGTTGTAACTTGATTATGGTAGGAGGCATATTTTCTCTCAAATTCCCCCCTAATTGCTTCTTTTCTACAATTATAATGTGGCAATATTGAGGAAAAACAGTACGGAAGTTTATAG
The DNA here is from genome assembly GCA_036250505.1 of Solanum acaule. Classification (NCBI taxonomy): domain Eukaryota; kingdom Viridiplantae; phylum Streptophyta; class Magnoliopsida; order Solanales; family Solanaceae; genus Solanum; species Solanum acaule. The sequence continues at coordinate 47,706 of JAJOOR010002056.1, read as the reverse complement.
TCATGGGGAGGCATTCTGTACAGCACTTTATAGTCAGAAGAAAGGAACGCATACTAGTTTTGTGCTTAGTTTCTGGCTGCTGTTCCTTTTTTCATGGTTATTTTTAATAATGGTATAAAGTATTATCTCATTTTTCATGCTAAAATGAGATTACTTTCTAATCCAAGTGTTAGTCTTTCTTGTTGTACCGGTTGGTCAGTTAGGAATCGTTGGAAGGCAGGATATGAGCACTGGAAGTTGACTCTTGGAATCTCAGACATTGTAGAGATTTAGTCTGTAGGCAAATGTGACATTACGTTGAAGTGACCTAGATGTTGCTAATGTTGATTGTTTCCTCAGTCCCTAATTTATGTGGCACCATTTAACTTGGCACAAAGTGCAAGCAAGAAAGAGATACTTTTGAAATTTGTCGTCTAAAACACTCCTTGACCATTTGTGTGGCTATAGATCATTTCGTTATAGGTAAAAGGAAAATTTTGAAGTTAAATTACTGTCAATTATAGAAAGGTGACATTCGTTTTGGGACGGACTAGAAAGGAAAGTGTGTTGCATAAATTTGGAACAGAGAGAGTATTAGACTGGATTTTGCTGTTTGATGTAGACAAAAGTTTTGCATATGGCATTAAGTGCTTTGGTGAAATGATGACAATGTATCTCATGTTCGTAGCCCATTAAGCAAATTTTTGATAGCATTTTCCTCAAATACTGTTAAATCAAGTTGGAATCTGGGAATTTCGTTAGTTCCTTCACAGCTCATCTCTTATTGATTACTCAACATTGGGTGCTCTTATAAGGTGTTTTGACGAAGGCCAAATATTTTTTCTTGGTTGGCAGTTGTGCTTTAAGGTTTTCTGCTTTTTATCTCCATGATTTTGTCCTTGCAGGTTGATGTCATTGGTGTCAGTTGCTATTCATCTAAAGATTTGTGGACTTGGAAAAATGAAGGCATCGTTTTAGCAGCTGAAGAAAAAAACGAGACGCATGATTTATACAAATTGAATGTGCTAGAGAGGCCAAAAGTAATTCACAATGAGAAGACAGGTAAATATGTGATGTGGATGCATATTGATGATGCGAACTATACCAAAGCTTCAGTAGGTGTTGCTATTAGTAATTTTCCTACTGGCCCCTTCAATTATTTGTATAGCAAACGGCCTCATGGATATGATAGCAGGGACATGACACTGTTCAAAGACGATGACGGTGTAGCATATCTGATTTACTCATCAGAACACAACAAGGACCTTCATATCGGTTCACTTAACGAAGAATATATAGATGTGACAGAGAGCATGAGAAAGATTCTTAATGGACAACACAGGGAAGCACCTGCTCTATTTAAGCACCAGGGAACATATTACATGATTACATCTGGCTGCACTAGTTGGTCTCCAAATGAGGCCCTTGCTCATGCATCTGAATCAATTATGGGGCCGTGGGAGACCATTGGAAACCCATGCATTGGCGGGAACAAGATTTTTCGACTAACTACTTTCTTTGCTCAGGGTACATTTGTGGTTCCTTTATCTGGGGTACCTGGTCTCTTTATCTTCATGGCAGATAGGTGGAATCCGGCTGACTTGAAGGATTCGAGGTATGTGTGGCTACCATTGACAGTGGGCAGACCTTTAGATCATCGTCCCGAGTACAGTTTCGGGCTCCCTTTGTGGTCTAGAGTGTCTATATATTGGCATAAAAAATGGAGACTTCCTTATAGGTAAACAGTGAAAAATGTAAATAGGGGTTTTAAAACTCTGATTTTTTTTGGTAAAACATATTCTTTTCTCTGTTGTTTTTGAGTATTCATTCACAGCATGTGTTAAAGTTATTACCATTGATTTAAAAGAGGATCGGTGTAAATTTGTAGAGTTTATATATATACTGCGTTTCTTGATTTTAACTATCTTGTCAAACTATATTCATTCTAACTATCTTGTCAAATTATTCATATATATATTTTTTTTCAAATGGACAGATTTTATATGGTGTTCAACCACAAATTCTATACTACAGTATTTTATTTTATTTATTCTGTTATATTATTCACAAGTTTTAATGAAAGAGTAAATCTTACATCCATAATATTAGAAACCAATTACACAGCGGCGGTGGGTTTCCTTTGTCATAATTTTTTTTTATTAGAAACCAATTGAAGTTGTTTAATTGTTAAGTAGTAAACCAATGGATTAAAACATTGATAAACAAATGAAACCCAAGAATAGCCACTTTTGGATAGCTAATCAAATTTTAGTACCATCTCACTATTCAAGATTTAGACCTTTTTTTAATGCAGAAAATTTTTTGAACAAAAATATTCTTATCTAAAACATGAAAATATTTGTGTCGAAGTTTGAAATTTTTACAAGTGAACTCCACCGTAGCTCAAAATTCCCCTACAAATGAAATCCTATCACCGTATATCGGAGTTTCGACTTGATTTTTAAATAAATTTTCTACTATATACTTATTGAACTCCAGAAATTAATTAACGTAAAAGGTTAGACCTCATGACATTATTTTGAACTTATAAGAAATATCACGAGTGAAATAATAATTTTCACATATTTTTATATTTTATTATTTCACTCAAGATACTTCTTTCAAATTCACACTAAATTCCCAGAGTTTCAAACCCCAATCTATTTAAATGGGCCGAGTCCAATAATGGGTAAATCAAAACAAAGGCCCAATACATAACCCTAGTTTCACTATCCCCAATCTTCTCCCTATAAGAACCAAAAAAACCCTAATTTCATTTTCTTCATCAGCCGCATTTACAGAGAAAAAGGGCGTGTGAGAATCCGTTTCTGCAACAATGAAGTACAATCCAAGAGTTTCCTCCTCTCGCCGTAAGAGCAGAAAGGCCCATTTCACTGCTCCATCAAGCGTTCGCAGGGTGTTGATGAGCGCACCCCTTTCATCTGAGTTACGTACCAAGTACAACGTCAGATCTATCCCGGTGAGAAAAGACGATGAAGTTCAAGTAGTAAGAGGAACCTACAAGGGCCGTGAAGGAAAAGTTATGCAAGTGTACCGTAAGAAATGGGTGATTCACATTGAGCGTATAACTAGAGAGAAGGTTAATGGATCTACTGTTAATGTTGGTATTAATCCATCTAAGGTTGTTGTTACCAAACTCAGACTCGATAAGGATCGTAAGTCTTTGTTGGATCGTAAGGCTAAGGGACGTGCTGCTGCTGATAAGGATAAGGGTACAAAGTTCACTGCCGAGGAGGTCATGCAGACTATTGATTAGATTTAAAGTCATCTTTCTTCTATCTCTGCTGAAGAGAGGTTATATCAGTACGTTTTTTTTGGTTTATTAGGGTATTTGAGATCTCTGAATTTTTGGGTTTATTTAATGTTAATTGAATGTTGCTGAAAGTTGTTAATTTTGGGTTGATCAATATAACTCAAGTTAAAGATTTTAACTTGTGTGCCTGTTTCACTTTATTTATTGTTCTTTCTGCTAGAATGATTGCTTCAACCACTTTGTGCTTTGAGTATAACTTGTGCAATGTTTAGTGACTGACATGCTTATTGTTTATATTGAGGTTCTAGCTATGTAGTTTCCAAGGTAATTAAGGAACTGCATAGCTTCTAAACTTAAAGAGTTATTCGTAGTGTATTCTTGGTTTGTACTTTATGAAAATTATCTCAAGCTTGCATGTTCAGTTTTGTTCAGGGATATGTAGATTTATCTATAGTCTCATGTGGTTGATTGCAAGCGTTGTAAATTCTTTGTTGTTCACTATATTGTGATCGAAGTTCTGCATCCTATTCTATTAATAGGATCACCCAAAAAGAGTGGGAGGGATAAATAGGATTCATTGTGTTGCAATGCTAGCTAGTTCGGGATTGAGTCCTGGTGTCTTGAATCTATTAGAAGCTTAATATCTCGGCCTTGTGGGATTCTTCCTCTGAAGTAATGGCAGGAAGTAAATAGAGCAGGTTTGTTTGATTAATAGGGTCACCCAAATAGAGGCGAGGGATAAATAGAATTCAGAGTGCTGACCTAACTAGTTTGGGATTGAGTCCTCCTAGTGTCTTGAATATTATATTAGCAGGTTATATCTCGGGCTCATAATGTTCTTCTTAAGAAATGGCAGGAAGTGATTAGAGCAAGTGAAACACTAGTTAGGAAGAGAAGGGAAAACAAACGGAAAAGATGTGTAAAGAGAGATACTTCATTTATTTGGAATAACACTGTTCCATTTTCCATCTGATCTTTTCTGCCCGCACCTGAACATTGTGTTCCAATGGATAAAGTGGAAAAGATGGTTTAGGGTTGCTTTGGAAGTTGGTTTTTGGATAGAAAATGGAGCTTTAAGTCTATGACAACTAGATCATTGTATCGGCTGTCTTAAAGTTGATAGGTTCTAGGTTTGGATTTGGAACTAGAAGTGGTCGTTGGTGTAACACTGCTGAAGTAAACGGGCAACTGATAAGGATAAGGGTACAAAGTTCACTGCTTAGGATGTCATGCAGACTATTGATTAGATTTAAAGACATCTTTGTTCTATCTCAGCTGAAGAGAGGTTATATCAGTACATTTTTGGTTTATTAGGGTTCTTGAGATCTTTGAATTTTTGGGTTTTTTTTTCTGCTAATTGAATGATGCTAAAAGTTGTTAATTTTGGTTGATCAATATAAAAGTTAAAGATTTAAACTGCTGCGCCTGTTTCACTTTATTTATGTTTCTTTCAGCTAGAATGATTGCTTTAACCAGTTTGTGCTTTGAATATATCTGTGAAATGTTTAGTGATTAAGATTGTTAAGAATGCCATTCTTATTGTTTATCCCGAGGTTCTAGATATGTAGTTCCGAGGTAATTAAGAAATAGCATTAGAGTTGTTTGTAGTGTATTCTTGGCTTGTACATGATGGAAGTTATGTTCAGCCTGTGTGTTTGGTTCAAGGGAATATGTAGATTTAGCTCTAGTCCATGTGGTTGATTGCAAGCATTGTAATTTTTTTTGTTCACTATATTGTGATCTAAGGTTTGTATTTGTTCTATTAATAGGATCACCCAAATAGAGTGGAAGGATAAATAGGATTGAGTTCTAGTGTCTTTTGAATCTAGTAGTAGGTTTATATCTTGGGCTCATGAGATTCTCTCTCTGAAGAAATGTCAGGAAGTTAAATGAGTAAGTTTTGCATTTGTTCTAGTAAAGGGTCAGCCAAATAGAGGAGAGGGATAAATAGGATTCATAGTGTTGACCCTAACTAGTTTTGGGATTGAGTCCCTGGTGTTTTGAATCTATGAGGAGGTTTATATCTTGGGCTCATAGGATTCTTCTTTAAAAAGGCAGGAAGTGAATAGAGCAAGTGAAACAATAGATGGGAAGAGAAGAAGGGAAAACCATTTTGTTCCAAAGGATAATGGTTTGGAAGTTAGTTTTTCTTGTTCATGTTAGATTTGTTTTTCAATAGAAAATGGAGCTTTAAGTCGATGACAACTTGATCATTGTTTGAATAACTGAAAAAGTGAGTTTAGGCTGCTTGTCTTAAAGTTGAAGAATTCTAGGTCTAGATTTGGAACCAGAAGTGTAACACTGCTGTAGTGCTGCCTGAGAATTAGAGCAAAAGGTGCCTGCCTCCTCATGATGCTCGAGTGACAAGGAGTTGTCCAACAATTTTTTTTTTTTGAGGAAAATGCTGTCCATGCAGCGATTTCAGTTTTTTCAAATAATAAATAAAAAAATGGACCAAATTGCTGCTCTAGCAGCGATTTTAATAGAACTGTCTAACGTGTTAATTTTGTTCGAAAGACATCGCTCCCTTAGGATTGATTTTGCCCTTTTTTTTTATATACCGTTTATGTTTTTTTGAGGAAAAAAGTTGTTTTGGCTTTAAATACGCAGGTCTGTTTGGTTTGATAAAATGTCATCTAATTTGAACCAAAATAAGGTTGGTTTTCCTCTTTTTGATTTGTTTGGTGTGGTATTTTTCGGTTGTATCATATACAAAAACCACATCTTTTGTATTGTATAGTTATGATAAAAAAGAGTCCATAACTATATGTCACACATTCTTATCACCTGACATATTGGAGGACAATTTCTGTATTGATGACATACATACCCACCCACTCTCTTTAAGATTTTTTGATTTTTTTTTTCGGTATAATTTATGTAATGCAAGCCCCTAACGTATACAAAATATGACACTTTTGGTCTCCACATTCTTAAAACTAAACGATTTCCTACCAGGAGCAGAGCGAAGAGAATGTTCAATTGATGCCTCCAGTTTGATTTTCATTTTTAAGTAAAGAGAAATAAAACAAACACGTATTCAAAACTCTACAAAATACCTCCACCTCCATATTTGGATATGATTTGATATTTTCAGCAAAAAACTTCTCTTTAATAAATTTTAGCTAATCGCACTTGTTTATTTTTGAAGATAAGTAACAAATTCAATTCACTTATTTTCTTTCATACCAAACAGTACTACGTTTTTCTGATGTGAGACTAATGCTGTTTATTTGCATTATTATAACCTATTCTCAATTTCACACAAAAGAAAACTATTGCCTGAAGGTCTGTCTCTAAATAATCTTTCACTTAACCAATCACTGTGATTAGATGGATGACTATCCCCACGAAAACAAAAACACTTACTCAGGTAAAAGCTGTCAATTCTGGACTTCTTACGTTAAGAAAAAATTGCTCTAGGGTAAAGACAAATAGAAAATTGTGAAATGCCACAAGCTGGTCTATTTTGGGAACCACCTATAGGAACAGATCCATTCCTGAAAAAAAAAAGTGTCTATGAACTTACTTATTGAGCGCCTCCTTTCACAAGTCACCCCAAAGAATTTCCTTTGTGTGAGTTCACGAATGGCAGGCTGCAGTCCTATCAAGGCTTAAGAGCTAGTGCCACACCAAACTTGGGAGTCTTATCCAAGGCTTTGGTGTCGAATTCACTAGAAATGGTCAACAATGACTTTGGAATCACCTCATGCTGCAACACAGCCCCCAAATTTCCATGATTGTTGAGCTTGAGTTTCACAATTGTCAGGCTATCCACAGCATAGGACCCTCCAACTGTAAATGTGTTCTCATTTGTGGAGAATCGTCTAGTTATTTCACCCGTAGCAGCTGTCGTCTTCAGTGAATCCATATGATGTATGTACGATGCCTTTATGGTGTCCCCTTTGTCTCCTCTTAAGGCCAAAAAAGAGCAACAAATATCACAAACTCAATCTTTTTTATCAAGTGCTTCTGATGGCACAAGTTATGGACGGACATTAATGCTTAAACTTACAAGATTATAGCAGCACAGGAATCTGGTTTTGTCACGCTAATGCCAGCAGTATACTTTGTTAGTTTACTTGTTGCAGTCTCATAACTTGCCTCTGCACCAAGAGCAAAAGTTGGAGTACCTAGTGTGATTGAAAGATCTACTGCAGGGGATTGTTTCAGAGCAACAGCAGTGGTGAAGGTTGCATGATGGTGAAAGTACTGAGTCTCTAGCTGAAAAAAGAAAGCACAAGACAAGTTTTGAGAAGGGAGAACTCTTTTATCCTTTCCAGCAATGGACCCAAGAAATGAGCCCAAAAGAGATGGAAAGAGCTTACCCTGCCAGAACTGTAGTCAGGGAATTTCAGAGAGGCAATGGTTTTTGTGGATGGGACGATGTCAGTCAAAGTAAGAGTTGTTAAAATCTGCAGGAAGATAGAAATGTGAAGGATATCCAGCAAAAACAAACGTCATTAAGAACATCAAGGCGTGAGCAACACACATTTGATCCTGTATCAACTTTGACATCAATCAAAGTGTTCTTATATTTGTACAGCGCTCCTACATCTCCAGTTGAAAGCCCTCCTTTCTTCACTGCGGTTGATGTAAGGGCCTGCACTAAGAAATCGTGATTAGAGAACATGAAATTTGGTCTCCATAGATCTATTGCTAAAAGAATTTAATAAGAAGATAACTACTGCACATAAGAAATAAATGATTGAGGGAAAGATCTGAAACTATGTATTTATTTTTTTTGGTAACGTAAAGTATTGTTGAAACAGTACCAAGAAGGTACAGAAGGATACATGACATAACACAAGACCCAGCCAGACAATCTGCTATTGTTCTCTACTTAACTCCAGAAAATCCATGTACTGATCTAGACTAACTACATATTGCTATTACACCAGAAGTACAGGTTCTGTACACACTTATATTTAACTCTAGGAATGTGCTCTATGCCCTTCAAAACAAGCGTTGTTCCTTTCCAACCAGATTGTCCAGAAGTTGTAGAGTGGGATAGTCCTCCATAACTGTTTCAGCCTACTAGGAACCTTTTGAACTTGCCAGTTTTCTAATAGATACCTTAAATCTTTTGACATCACCCAAGAGATGCCACGAATGCTTTGGAAAAGACGTAAATAATCAATCAAACATAAGGCATCACCCTAAGGACAAAACACTAGAAAGGTTTTTGCAATTTCAGAATCATGTCTTGAAGAAAGCGATTATAGTGGAGTTCTTCCATGTGTTGCGCAAAAAGATTTGAATTGAGAAGCTTCTTCTTGGTTTCTAGCAGTAATTACTTGTTAATTTTTTAAGCAGGAATTTGCCCATCAAGATCATGTTTTTCAAGAAACTATATGAATGGGATTATAAGATCTAATACCAATGTGAGTAGGGCACACATCATGACGACCTTTCTGCTGACTGGAGCATGGTATTTAAGTGAAAGCAGGGTAGAGAGGAGGGCCAATATTCCCTGGGTTTTAAACATGTGGACCAACTATGGATGGGCATCAAAAGAGATTAATATAAATGCAAACTTCATTACTTATGAAAAAAAAAGGATCTTATATAAATGCACATTTTCTTCCATGTATGTCTCTAATTCAAATTGGACGACTTTTACAAACTCAAATAATGCCAGTTTCATTGAACAAAATGGAATGAGTTGAGTTATCAAGATAGGACAAGCAACCTTAAGCACAAATATGCCCAGCAAAGATTTGGCAGATAAACATTGAAGAGACGATGGAAAATATTCTGTCTCATCAAACAAGGATTACTAAAACATCTCGCAGAACACATCAAAATTTAGGAGTTCTTTGTCTCTGTTTTGAATTTAGAAGGTGATAACTATTACCAATGCTTCTTCCAAATGAAATTTAGTGAATGAAAAGTTGAAAACTATTGCCAAATTACTATTCAAACAGATGGAGGCACAACTAATGGTCTACCTCCCCGGCTCCAACAGGTTTTAAGTATACAGTCAGTATTAGCTGTTTTTCCTCATAAAAAAGGAACCAATTGATGCACCAAAAGTAAGGAAAAATATGCTCTGCATGACATCTAAGTTTAATACAACAAAAACACAGGAATACAGTGATTGGGACCTGACTTTTGAGGAAAAGTGCGATTATTTCTCAAGGTAAGTCAAAGAGAACAACCGAAACTTATATATGATTAAGATTCAAAAGTAATGTATCTAATTACTCTGTCCATAGTCAAATTGAGAATACTCCTCTTTAAAAGAATCACTCGTATCCTCCAGACAGGAAACTAGAATTCAATTCATTTTGACATAATCAGTTTCCTGATTATGAAGATTGATTATCTAGTATTACACTATTACTAAACGACACTTCCTAATATCGTGTTCTCCTTATTGAGTTTATCAGCTGAATACAATTTTCTATGTATTATACCAATTGCGATATGGCACAATTAATTTTCATTTGGCAAATATCATTACCAAAACGGGGAAAAATTAACACAATGAAACCAACACAAATATGCTTGATATAAACAAAAATTCTTCACATCAATTAACGCACCATAACATGAGATTTTTTCTCGTCAATCTCATAAGATTCCACACATAAATTAGACAAAGAAAATGCCATATACTGATATACATTCGAAAATAGACACTTGGAATCTCGAAATCTGGAGAGATAGACCTCCAATAGCAACTCAAAGTGCACATAAAACTATAAAGGATATGAAAACTAGTATGCAACAAATAGAGGTAAAACTGAACAAACTCATACCACTCCTGTGTCACTGTAGGTAGAGATGGACAATTTCTGATCGGAGATATAGTCCTTCGTCAGCAGATCTATCAATTGAAACAGCACAACATTTTATCTTTTGATTATTCAAAAACATTCATAGTTCATGAACATCAATTAAAAATGGGGAAAAATTACCTTTGGCCTTCTTGCCGATATCAGAGAACAATCCAGGTCCCATACTCGTCTTCTTACAGAGCAAAGTGAAAATCCAATTCCAATTCGATCGAGAGAGAGAGAGAGAATTGGTGTTAGCGTTGTGGAAATGCGAAGAGAATGGAGGCCGGGCTTATTTTATTGGGTTTTCGTGGTGGTTAAGACAAACAAAAAGGCTTCATTCAATTCAATTAACACAAGAACCGTGACCCGTTATGCTCGCCATCGTCAACTACTGACCGTCCATCACTCCTTTCCTATTTTTCTATTTTATTAAGTAGTAGTACTATTTTCCCGAAAAATATTTTTCAATTTTATCACTATGAAATATAGATCCTGACTTCAACCTGAGATCCAACACGAACACGGTGACCCCACTTTCAACCTTGACCTTGACCCCAACTCCAAAACTTGCTAAGCATGATAAATGTCCTTTTGCTTTGTAAAGAGACCAACTAAAGAGTTTCAATGAGCTCTTTAATTTGCCACCAGGATAGTTAGGGATCAATGAGCCAAAATGTTTTAGATTAACATATATAATAGGTGAGTTAAAATGAATTGAGCTGATAAATGAGTGGGTTGATAATTAGCTTAAACTTAACACGTTGAGCAAATTATGATTTTATCTGTCACCTCTAAAATTGACCAAAAAGTGATATTTCCTGAATGCAAAAAGATTAGGATCTACATAAATGTAAAAGAAAAGAGTTCAACATTGATCTTGAAATTGTTCTACTATGACCAACATTAGAAGTTCAAAATAGAACAACTCTTGCCATTACGCAAACGTCTCACTTTTGTTCTTATTTTTCAATTCAACAAATGAATCCACATAAGGTGAAGAAAAAAAAAAACCAAGATCATCATCATCAACATTGTTCTTGTCCATTACTAGTCTGATCTGGGCATTTGGTTGCTTATCCTCCTGAATGGGATGCCTAAATCTCGAGATAAGACACAGGAGTAACAACGATGAAGATTAAGATCCTAGTTGTCTTCCCCACATTACACACTTTATGTGAATCCTGTTAGCTTTGCTTGCTATATCAGTGGCTGAATACCGTGATTGATTGTGAAAAATAAGGGCAAATGTATGAGGACCTTTTGTTGCAGACTCCCAAGGATGACAAAGTTAAACAGTTTCACATAGTTGATAGGCAAAGTTGGACTTCTCCCCAAACAAATACATCAATACTCTTTTTGCCCTTTCATACTCTGGAAAAGTAAAACTCAAAATTAAAATTTTGAGCAAATTCTACATCATCAGCAAATATTAAATGGCTTATTGGCACCACTGGATCTTCAAAGGAATAACAATCCATCTGGTTTATGACTGCCCCATTTGCAACATGATAATTGGTCTGCACACTTTTCTTTCCTTTCTGTACAACATGAATCCTGCATCTGCAATCTTTAAGAGGTGTGTTCGACTTGACAGAGACAAGGAGTCTGATATCTTTACCATTGTCGCAATCTGAATAAATACATCCATATACATATATTTGGTTAATCTACACCAAAATCCAGCACTACTGTCCATTGTGCAATGCCCATATATCCATGCCCTCATGTTTAGGGTTGCTAGACATTTCCACAAATCCGTTTAAGATGAGAAAACAACAGCCTACTCTTCTTCAAAAGAATTCCTCGCATCGTCACATAAATAACATTTCCAAACAGGTTCAACCAATGCTCTTGCACTATGCAACTCCTGTCTTGCATCCTCATCATTACATGAGTCTTCTTCTAACTCCAGTTGAGGGTAGATCTGCTGGAGGGATGTCAACATTAATGTAAGTTCCTTCCACTCTCTTTCATCATGTCTGACTAGCTTAACACACACAAAATGCAGGAGCCCAAACACAAGATCAAAACTCTTTCTTTTCAGCCCAACCAGCACATTATTCAATATAGTCAGCCCAACTGCATCCAGCACATTATAGTTAGCTCTCAACAGCTGAACCATTAAATTCACAAGTTTCTTGAATGTTTTGAAGTCCCCCGTCTTAGAAATTCTATCAGGCTCCTCATCAGAATTTGTATCTTGCTGTTCAGCCAGCTCAGTCCTGGCTAATGTGGATACCCACAATGGAAGATCATCTTTTGGATTAAAGGAACTAGCTCTGCCTCCTGGAATCTTCTTCATCAGGTCTACAGATCCTAATGCCAGAATTAAATCAGGAACCCATGGTTTGACTGCAGGAAAAAGACGAACTGCATATCCATAGCCCAAGTGCTCTTCAATGGAAACATAAAGGTTTAACAATTCATTGGCAATGTCAAAAGCTCCCCATAAAGGTTGTGATACCTCAGAGAAACTCTTGAGCACTACATTCATCAACTTGGCCACATATGTGAAGGAACTCTTCAGACAGAGATATATCTCTTTCAACATGTCTTCTGTAAATTGCAGCTCCTCATCAGAACTTCTCAAATTTGAGATAATAAATTTTATGTTTTGCAGAGTAAAGGATAGGCATTCCTCCTGGCTTTTATGTACAAGATCCATTGTATGAGCATCAGCAATGAACTTCAGCACTGCGGTTAGCATCTTGACCACATTTAATATCCTCTGTTGTTTAGTAAGATCAGATCCTGGATACATGTTGTATACATAGATCAATTCAGTTCATGCATTGGCCAAAAAGAGGAGAAAGAACTAAACTGCCAAAAGGTTTGTAAGTTAAGACATAAATCTTGATGTTATACAGCAATTCTGCCGACAAGGTGGTTCAACAAACTAAAAAGTTCAAGCAGGGCCACATCCTGATCTAATGGAGCAGCTAAGATTTTTAACAACCTAAGAGTTCAAATGTTGGCCCACTAAGAACATAACAGTGGAAAGAAGAAACACTATGAACATTTTGCACTATTGAAACTTTCATACCATAGAGGTTACCTAAAGCAAACAGGACAACTCAAACTACTTATCACAAACTGAGCCTAGTCTATTCTTCAATAAGTTCACCAGACATATCATAATAATCAAGGCAATGGGCAGCATTGACAACTAAGAAGCACCATTATTGATAGATCAAAAAGAATTAAATCAAAACCAATGATTTATTCATCACATTATAATCCCCACACATGAAAAGAAAACTCTATTTTAAAGTGCATCTCAAAAGGAAAATCAGATGGAAAGGAAAAACTAACCATTACTGGTGAGGTCAGATATTTCACTAGATGGTACTCTGAGTAGCTTATTTGTGCAGCAAAGAAGATGATGAATTGTCATTTCCAATGCAGTTTCCTGGAAGATAAAATGGAGCATATTAACCAAAAAAAATCCGATAAATAAGTGCGAAAACCAAATCTCCAATACGTAAAGGTAAAAGCAGTCATTTCTGTGTGTGAAGTATATAGTTTCTCATGAACAGAATACATGGAACAAGAATGATAAACTTTCTAATGTTGTGTAATGAACCTAAGTTGCTCGGATTGGGCGTCCGATACAGGTGCAGATCTAGAGATCAGATCCTTCATGATCTAACTTTTAAGATTCGGGGGCACGAATCTAGATACGGATATGGGTGCGGGGATTTGGCTATAAATAATTCAAATATAAAAAATAGAGTCGTAAAATTATGCCTAAATTATGATGCACTATTTGGAAGTAAGGGAATGCACATATATTTGAGAGCACATTTGAATCTGTAATCATGATTAAGTACAAGAGATAATATCTCAAATGGTCACTCAACTTTGAATATTTCACTTAGAATGCCACTCAACTTTATTTTATGACTCAGAAGTCACTCAACTTAGAGCAATTCACTTAGAAAGTCACTCAACTTCGGTTTGTAACTCAACTATTGGTATTTCACTTAGAAAGTCACTCAACCAATAAAAACAATTTTTTCTTTAAACTATGTTGAAATGTAATTTTTATTTCAAACCAGATTTTTAAGAAACAATAAAATATCCATTTTAATTATTTTATCGAGAACCCACTCTAATTATTTAATCATAAATTCCTTGAAAAACGCACAACAACAATTGGCAAAAATTATTTCCTTTTCTGTTCTAGTATTTTCTTCTCTTTACTTTCCTTTTATATCGACAAAATTTCTTTTTCCTTTACTTTCTAGTGTCTGTATCTTTTTTTGTTTCTTTACATCGAAAAATTCTTATTCTTTTTAGGAATTTAAAATTTTAATACGACACATTTTCCTAGTATGTTACAAATTTGATTGGTGAAGTGAAACAAGTCAATAAAATAATTTAAATGGGAATCTTATTATTTCTTTAAAAATTTTAATATAAAAATTACATTTCAACAAAATGTAATGAAAAAAATCATTAAATTGATTGGGTGACTTTCTAAGTGAAATACTATTAGTTGAGTTACTTTTGAGTTATAAAATAAAGTTGAGCGACTTTCTAAGTGAACTACTCTAAGTTGAATGACTTTTGGGTTATAAAACAAAGTTGAGTAACTTTCTAAGTGCACCATCAAAATTGAGTGACCGTCTGAGATATTAACTCTTAAGTACAAATGCATCTCTTTATTGTTTATTATTAAGTTAGAATCAGAAATCATTGTATCTATCTCAAATTTCTCTATCGATTTTGGTCAAAGTACCCAAAATCTTTTGACCATATCCGGTACAGATCTCACACCCACACCCACCGTGTCGACCCAGGTGCTGCACTGGAAGTGAAGAGTCCGCACAACTTAGAGCCTCTGTGGATTGGTTTATTTTAGGTACTTTTAAGCCCAAATAGCTTTTTAAGTAGTTTTGTAGTATTTGGGTAAAAAAAAGTGCTTATAAGCACTTGTTTTTAAGCCAAAATAACATAAATAACCCTTCAGGATGGCCCAGTGGTTTGGGCTTGTGACTTTCATATTGGAGGTCTCAAGTTCGAAACCCCTTGCCAACAAAAGCAAGGGGTTTGCCTCTGAGTCAAGTTCATTGCACTAGGCTTGCCTAATGAGGGTTTTCTCTATTATGAGGTTAATGAACTATTGCATAGGAGCGGGGGTTTTACCCTATGTGCACCCAAAGGGTAGCAGCTGCGGGTTTCCTTGTAAGAATTTTTTTTACATAAATAAGCCAAAAGTCATATGTTGAAATTTCTAACTTATGACTTTTGCTTATAAGTCATAAGCCAAAAGCCAATCCAAACAGGCTATTAGTAATGAACTAATAAACTAACAAGAAAATTTAACCTATAGCAGGAAGACTTTCACCAAGAAGAAAACTCCAAACAGTACTACCACAAAATAATCTCCATAAACATGAACTGCATTCCATAAATGAAGTTACGCATTGATATGATATTTTGGTTCAATTATTCAAAGCAATAATATCTCTAAAAATATTAATATATGCTGCATAGATAGCTTAATTGGAAGCCTTGAAAGGTTGAAACCAATCAATTTAAGACAACTACTTTTTCATCTATAGAACCTAACTGTAACAGAAAACGGAATATTTCTGCATCCAGAAACAGATCATTGAAATCCTAATGGAAACATAAATATGAGATCTGTTGCGCCAGCCGCCAACAAATAATATCTCAATTATTTTCGCTGCAAAAGTTTGGTGCCTCCTTATCCCTTAAGCCCAGTACAATTATATGAACCCCTTTGATACCGAGGATGCACAGAAGATGGAACTCTGTTTTAAATAAAAGATTAACAAAAAAAGAGTAAAACTGGTTTTAATCTTTTGAACATAGTATTGGAAGTTGAAGCAGCGAACAATAGAAAAACACCACTCACCTCTGATGTTTCATTTGCAGATTCCATTCTACGCTTCCTCTTGTTGACATTTTTGTCTCCACCTAAGTTGTTGTCCTGCAAAGATCTGTGAAGAGCAAGAGCTGTGTATGCCAAAATTGGGGACACACTCATATATTCACGTTGTGTACATTGTAAAATGCTAACTTCAGAGATGGCCTTCAAAGAAAGGAGTATAGTTTCTAAGCTTCCACTCCGTAGAATAGCAGTCCTTGTATTTTCAGACAAAAGGAGGTCCTTAATCTGCCAAGCCACTCCTACAGCGATTTCGTACTCTTCCTTGAAGCTACATTTAACCTTATTGGACATCTTTTTCTCCCTCAGATTCTTTGATTTAGAGGAGAGCTTGACGGAGGACTTACTCTTTACCCGTTTAGTTGATGGAACACTAAAGTTTACCAGTTCCATCCCAAATATCTCGTGGCACTGGGAGGCTGTTCTTTGCAGATGCCTAGCTAGATTTTCAAACATCTCATCCAACCAATTGCAAGATAGCATCATTTTGTGGACAGACCTCACCTCAGCTTGCTTTTCTAAAGAATTGGATAAATCTCCACAATTAGTTACCAAGGTCATGCAGTCATTGTAAAGGCCATCCACTGCATCTGGACAGACACTTGAAATAATGTTACAGACAGAGGCCTGGGCACATGCTGAGGTTGCAGCAGCAAACAAGTGCTTCAGTCTTTCACCAGACAATTCCTCTTTAAGTTTAGTCTGATAAGACCCATCATGTACAAGATAGATACAGAGGTGGGAAGCTGCAATAATTGAACCATCAATCTGCTCCGCCTCCAATTTGCCAGATGATACAATCAAACTGATGAGGTTTTTCAAGAGTTCCATCCATGACTGCAGCGAGGTTCCTTCTGATACGGCAAATTCACAGAACCTTGCACCAGCCAAAGGAGACCTTTTTATAAGTGTGACACAGCGATTGCATGCTTCTTTCAGGTTTACTTTTGAGGGGAAGTATGAAGGAAGGAGAAGCTTAGTGATTTTCTGACCAATCATTGGTTGATCATTTGCAAGTGTAGACAACAACAGGTCTATATGCACAACCTGCATAAGAAAATGTTAAATTGACTTGAGCAGAAACTCAATTATCCAGGCTTGTGTATGTTTTAGGTTATACAGTTCAGACCATACCTTGTGAAACTGAAATTTTCTTAAATCTGTTAAAGTGAGAAGGAGATCTACAACTGCAGCACGAACTGGAGGAGAAATATCATGAATCAAATGACCCATTCTTGGTAATAGTACTTTGAGGATCTCGTGAGAATGGGGGTTTCCAAGAAGGTATATCACAGCATTTACTGTTGACAACCTGACCTCAGGGCATGAGTCATGTATCATATGTTCAAAGATTTTGGTTAGAGTTTTTGTGATTGTTGGTGAAGGGATAACTTCCCAAAACAAACGAAGAATGCGGCAACAACCTTCAACTGCTACAACCCGCACATCAGGACACTCATCCACAAGTAATTTATCCAGAAGAAAGAACTGTTTATCAAGGAGTGTGTCTTTCACCTCTTTTGTCGCATCAGGATCTTCAAGAGGGAATAGATCTAGAAATAAGTGCAATGAATTTTGTCGGACATTTGAATTTGCAACCTACCAGAAAAGCAGAGGTGTTATAAGTCACAATTATTAGTAGGCATAAGACTGGATAAAAAAGTAGGGAAAAAAAAAGGAAAAAAAAAATACTAATACTAAAGATATGCTATGCATTCTTTAACCAACCCCATTTGGTAATATAGTAAGCATCAAAGAATTAGCATGTATGGAGAAGAACCTAATAAAGAGATGCATCGCCAATAGCTTCATTTAAGATTATACAACTAAATTCGAAGTGACTTGCACAATCCTAGAGGTCAAACAAAGAAACAAAGAATTAGCATGTTGTATTCTTTTATTTTAGTTGTCTTAAGCAGAATATCTCAATTACCCCTTGGATTTTCTAATGGCCTCAGTTCGTTTTTGAGGGGGACACCTTTGAACTGGATAATTTTTTCATTTTCAGTAGTAGTTTTTATTTTTTAGAGAAGAAAAGACTCTGCCCAATGATGGATGAAGATAGCCCTTAGGAATTAGGTAGGGAACCTTAGCCTTAGGCCCATTTGAATTCGAGGTGCAAGGTTTAGGAGCTAAATCAACTGAATGGTGCAAGTTTTGTTTTTAATTCAAAAACATGCTGTGAAAAAGTGAATGACTTCTATTGAGACACCTAGGCTCATTTTCTTGACTCTTGTGTGATTATATTGGCTTAATATTGAACTCTTATTGTTGATTGCTTAATCGAGGTTCGATATGGATCTGTCTTAAGTCGAACATGTGCCATGTGTGTATTAGAAATTTTGTGATATTTCGTGTTTGCATATTGATATCTAGAACTTGCCCGGCGTGTTTGCAAAGCAGAATGGTGGATGTTGAGTTTAAGAAATGATAATAGTCGTCTCTTAGATTAGCCATACTTTTGTACTTCTACTTACCTACCCAGATGTGATATTCCTAATTAACCTCGTTGAGCCTTTATCCTATTTTGTTGGTAGCCACATCTGAAGCTTAATCCCTTGTTTCTAATTGACATTATGTTTGGTCCCAAAACTCCTAAAGCACTTTAACTGAGAAATCAGAGCTTGAAAGGAGTATGAATGAAATAAAAAGGGATAGTTGAAGATGGAAGCATGCAAAAAAACTAGGAGTGCAGTTTGAAATCCTTGAAATGACAGTTCTTTGGAAAAACAAGACGGAAACTGTAGATTGAGCTCATAAATCTCACTATTAGAATTAGAAATGCAGAAAGTTCCGTGCTTTCAGCAAAGTTTTCTAGTTATTGAACTCAACCCCAATGAAACTAAGTGAATCAATGATGCACGACACCTTATATCTGAATGGAGAAAACTTTTCTATTAGAAATCTAGGGGAGGAAGATAAGTTAACAGTTGAGTAAGATATACAAGAAGTGGAAGGGTATCATAGCATGTGAGACCAAAGGTTAGACAGTTCCAACAATTCCTGAAACTTGAAAATAAGGAGTAAAGCTATGTCCAGTACCTGCAAGGAGCGGAAAACAACAGGCTCAGCAAGACGAAAAATGAGCTTCTCAACCCCCTCTGTGGTTCTCTGATTAATAAAACCCCCTAAAACCCTTCTAATGGACACAGCAAGTACCGCTGAACTTGCATGTACACAGCTATCTATCATCCCCTGCAAGAAGCTATTCTCAATCTCATCCTTAGCCAGCCCTTCGGATACCTTCCATGCCCGAAAAACAATCTCCCCAAATGCCTCCAAGATAGACTTACGCCCGAATGGAATCTGTGATTTAAGCATAGCCAATGCCTCTTTCAGAAGCTGCACGCTCAAACCAAATGTAAATGCAATAAATTTCCTCCCATCCTCGGTCTTCAAAAACAGAGGCGAAATCACACAACGCATAATCAAATGCTTCAAATCCTCAATACTCTCATCCTCAAAATCCAACAACGTAAATGCCTCTCTTAACATATAAACCCTATGCACATCCACTTTCTTCTTCAATGTCAAAGCTCTCGACAACAGAAACGGCAATGCCTGAGAAATTAGAGTTTCTTTCCCATACAAACCGTCCTTCCACCACTCCTCACATAAATTAGCAATTTCAGATAACAAAACAGAATCAGACTCAAATAAAATCAAACAATCATGTAACGCCCTAACCGCGGGCAATAAATCAGTATCCCTAAACGCCTTTCTCGGATGAGAAACACAGAGAAACGAAATATAAACATATATACGAATACCCTCAACGATTAATTGCTTTGCATCATCCTTTTCTTCTTCACTCTTCTTGTTCCGGGCAGATCTACGGACCCTCTTCGTCGGCGGTGTTTGAGGAGATAAAACGACATCGGTTGAGTCGGAATCAGTTAGGGTTTTGTATTTCCTGATGGATTGTGAAATGGAGTGGTGGAGGGCGAGAGGAAGCGTAGTGGTGAGATCTGAAGAAGGACTGAGAGTGTGAATTAGGGTTTTGAGAGATGGTTTAATGGATTTAAACCCTAGTTTTGCTGTTGAAGAAAGGAATTCTTCGGCTGAAGTTTTTAGAGAAGAACGAAGCCGCTTCTCCATTGGAGCGATGGAAAAGCTCGGAATTTTACCAGTGGCCTTTTCTTGATTTTGCGAGAGAGGAGAGGGAGAAGAGTTGACAGTGAATTTTGAATTTGAAGAAAACGGGCATTGGCGCTTGAAGTGTATATTTGCCAAGTATCAAGTTCCCAAATACTAAAAAAAATTAGTAGTAGTATTTGAGTCAACTTCTAATATTTGGTCCTAAATTTTTATATTTTACAAAAATAACTCATTATATATTAATTCCAACTAATATTTGTTATTACTTTCTCCGAAATAGTTTGATATCTAATTTGAGTGATAAAATTGAGAAAAAAGAATAATTTGTGTTTAACGGATTATAATTATAACTGAATCAGTGACAAGTTTGAATATGTGAATAATGTATTGTCTTGTCTATATTGTTATTTTGTTTTTGTTGATTGTTATCAATTATATTATAAGGTTATTTTTAACGGAACACATTCATTATAAAATGATAATATAAATTTATAGGTATTTTTAATAATTTTTAGAACTTATGGCGTATAAATCATATTTTTTGAAATAGTCAATTTTTTTGAAAAAATATCAAAAAAATTGGGGCCAAACACATGGTGAAACTTCACCAAAAACTTAACCCAAATATGATTTGCCAAGAATATTTGAGAACTTGGGATCAAACGCTAACCTAGTTATTTTCATTTTAGTTGTTTATTTTACCACATCAGAAAAAAGATAAAAAAAATTTATGTTATTATATTTAACACTAATTATTTATTCTAAATTATTTCTCAAATAAAGCATGTACATTCAACTAAAAATAAATAATTGTTACAAAATCATTTAATTGTGAATGTTTCAATTCTTTTCATCAATAACCTAACGTAATGAACCTATTTAATGTAAGTCTTAATGTTGTACTAACGTATTTGGTTAAAGGATGTAAGCAGATGTTTTTTAAATCCTATAAAAGGGTATTCTTTACCCTTTTGAAATACACATTTTGAAGAGATCAAAGAATACTTCTACTTAATATTTTCCATTACCATTGTCTTACCTCCTTGTTTAGTATTATTGTGTTTGGTCTCATTTTACAACACGTTATCCGCACAAGTCTCTAACCAATTAAGACCTACTTAATTTGAAATTATCTTTTTTCCTAAAAGTTCATCAATTTTCTTTCTGACAGGTATACATTTATATGTTTATAACATATCTAATAGGACTTACATAGTCTTTGATCAACGATTTAATTACTGCATACATAACTTGCTTTTGGTATTAGTATGATACTTTACTAGGCATAATAATCAATACGTTTCAGGTTTATATTTTTATGTTGTTTATATGCTACTAACTTATAACTCTAAATTAAATACTAGGACATATGATAACATGCTAGTTAGAATACTCGTAAGTATTTTCTTGTCATAAATTTATGATAAATATTGGTGTGTCATACAGAAAAATATTATTGTATTAAATATGACTTGAAACTCTTACAAAAAAAAATGACGTTAATATCTATTGAAACTAAATAATAAATATTGTAGAACAATTAAAATTACATATTAAATCTACTGTTTCAATACTTCATGAGTTTACATGTGTTTTGAGACATTCAATGTGCATGCATATAACATATAATATATTTTATAATCATATTATACTTTATTATTTGAACATTAATTTACCATCTATTATAAAGAAATCAACATCATAATATTAACTCAATTATTTTATTAGGACTCAACATCATTATTTTATTATAAAGAAATCAACATCAGGTTTAACCTATACTTGAATCCAAACCAACCAAATAGCAAAGCATATATGTTCCTTTGCTATGAGTTTTGCCTAATTGGTTTTGTAAGATCAGACCTCTAGCTCTGGCATTCATCGTACTAAGCATCTATTTTTTCTTCTTTTTATATAGCTATTATTAAGAACATTTGTTGAGAAACTATATAAAAAATTGACTATCAAAACCAAATGCCAATCTTACTTAGAGGGGCTAATGTATGTAGCACCAAATAATTTATAGAGTTTATTGGTTCCCTTGTCTTAGATTGATTTACTGTCAAGGAATTTCCTTTTTTCTATATCTCTGTTTCTTTTGTCAGTTTTTCCTTCATTGTAAGTTGTAACTATGCATCTTCTTGATGCCCTTTTGTGAATGAAATACTTTACTTTATAAATAAAAAACTGACTATTAATCCATAGCATGGATATTGGATTTAATCTATTCGCTGAGTTCAATAGTATTTAAGTTTTCCATTTAATAGAATTTAAGTTTTCCATTTAGAAGAGAGATTGGGGAAAAAGGGTAATGACTTTGGTGCATTGGTGTTAGTCTACTATGCCTTAATCCACAAGTAGTTCTGTTGTATGTATTCTGATCTGTGCGAGATATTTTTTTTGGTTACTGAATGATTTTTCTATAAGTAGAATTATAGATTTGCTAAATTAGATGCAGTTTGATCTTTATCTCAACACAACAATCAAGTTTATACAGAATAAGAAGAGTATAAGAAGACTCTTGACAAGCAACTAATGTAAGTTCGTGCTTATCCGGTGGAACTATAAGTCTTTTGAGATAATTTTCTTCTATGTGTTTTTATGTTTGTGTGGTCGTCCTTCTTTGCCCCTCCAATATCCATATTTTTTGCATTGGAGTATGTACATATTGAAGCATGCATAGGATGATCAAACCATCTTTGGAGGTTATTCTTTCATGTTATCCTAACCGCATGCAGGATCTGATCATTTCTTATCGTGTTCGATCATGTAATAGGATAACTTAAGATCTATTCTTACATGGGTCTCCGAGGCCAAACATTCCCTCCATCTATCGTTGTTGGATTTACAGTTTTTTACACTTGCATTTTAGTTTATTTGATATTCTTCATATTCCATAGCATTCCCATATAGTTCCTCCATTTTTGTCATCTTATTCACATCACACATCTTTGAGTTGTCTAATTCCCACTTGATCCTCATTTATCAAACGATGACTAAACTTGTAATGCATATATTATGTCTTGCTCTTTACTAATTTTGAAATCCTTGTTTTCTAGAGTATTCTAAATGGAAATATGTTCCATCTTAATTTTTTTTTGCCAAAGCTTATTTGTTGCCGAGGTTAGAGGAGCATGTGGAGGTACTTTTGTTGCTCTATAGCGGAGTTTAGTGTTGACATCCTTTGAGAGGGCGCAACGTCGTGGTGACTCACCAAAAAAATAGTAATTCAATTTTTAAAAGAGTTGAAAGAATTTTAAAAAAGGGTAAAGGGGTAAAAGGGAGACGCCACCTAATTTTGAGGAAAACTAGGAAATCAATTAATAAATTAATAAATTAACTTAAAAGAAAGTCTACGAAGCCAATTGATTCTAGGTAAGGGATTCAAGTTATCTCGAAGGGAAGGGGTTAGGCATCCTTCGAAATTCATAAATGTGGGTCCCGACTGAATTTATTTTTTTCAAATTGAGAAGGAGAATAAAATAATGTACAAGTATAATAAACATGCAATATACACAAGTAATATGATAAAATAATAATATAGGAATCGGCCTAAATTTGTCTATCGTCAATAATATACAATAATGAATAAGAGTATAATTCGAACTTAATTCGAATAGCTTCAATGGGAAGCACCTCCGGGTACCTGTAAAGACACTTAGTAAAAGTGTTAGTAAAGTGAAATGCTTCACTTGGCTAGTAGCTAGGAAAGCATGCTTGACACATGAGGCATTGCAAAAAAAGGGGTCCATCATAGAATCTAGATGCCTCCTCTGCAAGGAGGCACTAGAAACCAACAAACACCTTTTCATGCATTGCAAAGTAACGACACAAGTTTGGGCTATGCTCACTTCCATTGCTGGAATCAACTGGATCATGCCTGAACATACTGGAGATTTGCTTAGCTGTTGGATCAGAAGAGGAGGAAGCACAAGCCAAAAAAGATGGTGGAGGACAGTCCCAGCCTACATCTGGTGGACCATTTGGAAGGAGAGTAACCAAGGGATCTTTGAAGGAAAAGAATCCTCTATTTTGAAGATTAACTGGAAAGTTATTACTTCACTAGGTTTTTGGTGTAAAGAACATAATATAGAAGAGGAAATCCAACTAGTGGATTTTATAGGCTTTTTGTAAGTATCTCTCTTTTCTTTTTTTGTAAATTTTTTGGAGGTGGCCAGCATAACCTTAATTCTGAATGAATACAATTTACCAATTTCAAATAAATAAACATGAATAAAAATAAATGAATCAAATATTAATTTAAAAATAAAAATCCGTCTTATTAACATGGGATGCCTTGGAAATCGATGGTAATTTCTTCATCGGCCAATTTTAACAAACAAAATATATGAACTTAAATTAAAAAAAAATTGTCTTTTAGCATTGGAGGGGCCTTGAAAACCGACGAATTTTTTTTTTCATTGGCCATTTTTAACTTATGATAATATGAAATGAACAAAATAAGTTGTAAAGCAACATACGATATCCTAAAAGATAACAAAATGGTCATTGATAATAAATTAACAACACTACTAACTGGAAATCTTTAAAAAATGCATATAATCAACTTAAATAAATCAAGAGCAATTACTTAATGAATAATTAAAGGAGATATATAAACTATCAATAGGAAAAAATGAATTAAATAGGAAATGTCATTACACAATAAACAAAGCTACATCAACCTAATAAAATAACAACCAAAACCGTAACAACAACAAAAAACAAATATAATATACGAGCAAATAATAGTAACAATCAAATCCCAAAAAAATATAAAATAATAAAAAGAAAATAAGCCCACTTCACAATGCTAATCTAACTGGAATAAATTTTCTAGCAAAATAATTAAAAGCCAGCAACTAAATGCAACAAAAACAATCTAAAGTAAAGTCATCAGACAACTACGAAAATTAATAAAAAAAATTACCCCAAAACAAAATAGCAAAGTAACAATAAACAACACCAGCGAACCCAACAATCAATCACAATATAGCAGTACCATCACAAGCAAAACAACAATAACAATAAAGAATGAAACGCAACATTAATAAAAAATAGGCCACAACCGCATGAACAAAATCAAATCAAACTTGTAAGAATTTATGATACCAAATATAGAAAATAACAAATATGTTGTTTGACTTGCAAACCTCTGTTGAAAATGAAGTTCGGAGGCAGTGATATTGTTTGTTACTACGTCACCGGAGATGAAGCCACGCCAGTTCGTCAGAGAAAAAGGCAGTAACTGTGTGGTCTTGCTGGATCTCATCGATACTGAGATGAAACACCTGAAAAATGGGAGAAAATCGTAAAAGGGGAAAAAAGAGGAAAGGACTAGACGTTTTCTTCTTCTTGGCTCCGGTTCATCGAAGTTTGAAGCTCCTCACCGGAGCTGTTGGTTGGGGGGAACAAGGAGAAAACCGTGTGGGGTTTTGGAGTGGTGGCTATTAGAAGCAGCGAAAGGGACAGGAAAAAAAGGGTTTTTGGTGGTGGCGTTTCAGGCAGATTTGGGGCTGTTTGGTTTTTTTTGGTTGGAGAAAAATGGAGGAACGAGGAGAAAAATGAGAGCAATTGAGGGTTTTGGGGAGGTAGTGGTGAGCTGTTGGCAGCAGCGATGGTTAGGGAGGTGGGTCTGGTTTGGGACGGTGGTATGGGTTGGAGTTCACTGGAGAAAATGAAAGAATGGTGGTCGTTTTCGGTGGTTTTGGCTGTTGAACTGGTTGGAGAAGAGAAGTGGGGGAAAGATCGAGGGGTCATTGGTGGTGGTGGACTGGTTGAGCTCCGGTGAGCTCACCGGAAAAATAATAAACAATGAGAAATCTTTTTTTTTTGTGAATAAACAATCTGAAAATTCTTATCCCTAAAATATCCACCACCTCTTAACCTAATAGGCAAACTATTCTTTATATAGGGAGTTGAAAACTACAATACCACTATTTTAAAATGGTGGGCCAAAATCACCGATTAATAAAATATCTGTGTATGAAATATTATCTATATCAGAATGAATTTTTGAATTGTGCAAAATATCAAAATGAATATTAACAAATGTAACAGATAAAATGATTATTAAAAAATATAACGAACGTAACCAATGACATGCAAAAAATATAATTTAACAGAAATAATGATTTTATAAAAAAATGAACAAATATTTGAACGTATTCAACCGGTTGTGACAAAATAATATAAATAGAATTAACTGATAAAAATCCTAATAATTTGAGAATAAGGATAATTATCAACAAATTGCATTAAAATGGCAAAACATGTATTTTGAACTATTTAAAAAATAAAATACTTAAAAGTGTAAACTTTAAAAATATCAGACCAAAATTTGGTGTCAACAACTTGCCCCTTTGTTTGATTAGGATCGATGAAAGAGATCTTGGTCAAACAAAGTTGACGAACCAAAATTTGGTTTGATAAACTTTGAACAAAACAATATGAGACATTAGTAGAGATTTTGAACAATACTCTACATCCGCCAATAGGCTGAAAATAATAAACAAAAGGCAAGGATTGATCGTAAAATGAAAAACATTCTCATACCTTCGATGTTACTTTGAAAATTGCACAATGAAGGTAGTGTACCTCTTTGAAAGGAGGATGATGTGAATAATATGTCACTTTGAGCGAGGTGACAACTTAACTTGTCTTTTGAAAGCTAGACGAACCAACTTGAACTTAACGTGTCACTTGAATGGAGATGACAACCCTAACGTGTCTCTTGGAAGGCAGACGACCTAATTTGAATATAACATGTCACTTTGAAAGAGGTGACAACCCAACTTGAATATAACATGTCACTTTGAACGAGGTGACAACCCAACGTGTCTCTTTGAAAGGCGGACGACCCAACTAGAATGGATTAACGGGCCATTTGGAGGGAGATGACAACCCAATCTTGAATATAACATGTCACTTTGAACTAGGTGACAACCCAATCTGTCTCTTTGAAAGGCAGACGAGCCAACTTGAATATAACGTGTAACTTTGAACGAGGTGACAACCCAACGTGTGTCTTTGAAAGGCGGACAACCCAACTTGAATATAGCATGTCACTTTGAACGAGGTGACAACCTAATCTTGAACTTAATATGTCATTTGAAGGGAGATGACAACCCAATTTTGAACCAAATATATCACTTGAAGGGATGTGACAACCCAACGTGTCTATTGAAAGGCAGACGACCAATTTGAACATAACATGTAACTTTGAACGAGGTGACATTCCAACGTGTCTCTTTGAAAGGCGGATGACCAAACTTGAACTTAATGTGCCATTTGAAGGGAGATGACAACCCAATCTTGAATATAACATGTCACTTTGAACTAGGTGACAACCCAACGTATCTCTTTGAAAGGCGGACGACCCAATTTGAATATAACATGTCACTTTGAACGAGATGACAACGCAACGTGTCTCTTTAAAAAGGCGGACAATCCAACTTGAATATAACATGTCACTTTGAACGAGGTGGCAACCCAACGTGTCTCTTTGAAAGGCGGACGATCCAAATTGATCTTAACATGCCATTTGAAGGGAGATGACAACCCAATCTTGAACTTAATATGAATGGTGTATCACAAAATATGCAATAACAATATTAGTAGGAAATATAACATAAATGCAACATAAATTATGCAAACATGGCCTCATATGAACAAGGTATTATCCAATGCAACAATTCAAACTTCATAACATCATAAATAATAATAAAATGTCATTTTGAAATGAAATAACAAAATAAAAAGTGTCATATTGAATGGCATGACAAACCAATTTTAAAAAACATCATTTTATTTGAGATAACAAATTATTGTTATTTTTTTTAAATGTCATTTTGAAAGGTATGACGACCTAAATTTAAAAAGATATCATTTTGAAGGGAATGACTATCCAAATTTTAAAAAGATGTCATTTTGAAGGATATGACGACCCAAAAATAAAAAAGATGTCATTTTGAAGGATATGACAAATCAAAAATACAATTTTAACTATGAAACGGTCCACAAAGTTACTTTGGACAAATATCAACAATGAAACGGTCCACAAAGTTGGTTTGGACAAAAATCAATAATAAAACGGTCCACAAAATTGGTATGGACAAACATCAACAATGAAACAATTCACAAAGTTGGTATGTGTTTTATTAGAAAATATAATTAGACTGGTTTAAGAGACGCCACTTAATTTTTAAGAAAAATCAAGAAAACTATTCATTTCCACAAGACTAAAACAGGAATCTAGTGAAAACTTGTAAAGGGGTTCGAGGCTCTTGTTAACATTCTAGGAAGGTTTTAAAAGCACCTAGAAGATACACTAATGTGGTTATCCGACAATTAATTATTTGGCTAAAGTAGTTTAACTTAACTTAAATTGAACAATTTTTTAGTTAAGACCATTTTAGGGGAAAAAGGAAAAAATATTGAAATATTATCTAAGTGAAGTATTTTTGTAAAATTATTATTTAAGTTCGTTTAAAGATGACTAATTTAGTTGAATCGTGAAAAAACAAGATATGCGTCGTTTGGGGGGTTTGAATTTTTCAACCTTAAGATTAACGGCAAACAGTGACAAGCAAATAAACATAGTAAGACAAAGGGGGAAAGAGATTTGGGCCCAAATCTAGTTTTCCTGTCCGCCTGGACCAGTATTTGGGTCCATTTTCGTTTTGGGCCTTCGGCCCATTTGAGTCATTTGTACCTGTCCTAATCTAGCGTAATAGAAGTATTTTCTATCTTTTGGACCTTAGACCCAATTCTTCCACCTAGTCCTAAACTAACACAACAATAGCAATTAAAATGACAAGGGTTTAGGCCCAAAATAACAAAACACAACTATTATGAATTAAAAGTGGGCCTTTTGGTCAAATCTTTTCAATTTTCTCAATCGGTTTCTCCTTTCAACTTCGGGACCTGTTCGTCGATTTTTACATCTGGTTGGTTGACTCGATAAAGATGGTTTGAGCTTTTATGACTCTCTTGAAATGCGAGAAAGAAAATAGGAGTCCAAGAAGACTCGGATGGTATCACATGCGACAAAAACAAGTAAACTTATGAGTAACAACCCACATGACTTAATATAAGAAACTAAAGGAGAGAAATAATCACTACCGCCTAATCATCACAGTGAGAAACAAAATAAAAAATAAAAAAATTAATTAGGATTAGAATTCGACAAGCTCTAATGTTGTATTGTATTTATTGATTGTTGATAGGAATATATATTATTATATTATAAAATGAAATTGAAGGACATATGTATAATAATTGCTTCCACGTGAAAGTTGACGACAAATTTTGGACAAACATTGTTGACCATTGAGTAATGATATGTTAAAATTGGAATTTGGGTTGGAGGTGTAATTGTTAGGCATGAATTAATATTATTATCATAATGTTAGGGGGTAAGAAGATTGAGGTGTTGTATTTATATGGGTCTATATATATATATATATATATATATATATATAATAAGTGAGTAAGAACAAAGAAACAAATATTTCACATACATATATTTATATCCCATAGATAGTGACAAACATACAACCATAGATTAAAATGAACTAAATTCAAAAATTAATTTTACGGTAAATTCATTTAATGACAAAACTGACGGACAAGTTTAACCAAAATAAAAGACAAGGAGCACAAGGCGGATGAATGAATCCCAAACGCAAGTACACAAGTACAATAGTGATAGATTAATCGAATTACAAAAAAATATTGAAGAGCTAGCATATCCATATGATGATATACAGAATATATATCAGGCCTAATAATATGCATATTGTTAAGAGGAAGACATGAAAGTAAGAAGAAAAAGAACGGAACCCCTTGTAACTCACTTCACTATTTACTTAATGACTCAAAAATCAAGTTGATCGAATTTCACAATTTTTCAACTTAACAGGAACAATGACTTTCAAGCATTCGGCAAACAAACGGGGACGGGGTTAGGAGAAAAGTCACAATGACCCCTAATAGAACTCAACCTAAGCGAGTATGAAATGATCCAAAATGTTTAACAGTGATCATAATTAAACAAACTTATACGAGATAAAGAAATTAGGATGAAATTTAGCCAACAAATCATGTTATCAATGTTCGGGGCTATAATACCAAACAAACAATGAATCTTTGCAATCAAATGACAAACCGTAAGAAAAGGGACTGAAGACACAACAGCTTGATCACTTTCCGCGTTAAAATTAAGCTAAGGTACGCCACTTATGTTAACCACAATATTGCAAACCAACCAATGCAGGGAAACATGGATCGCAACAACATTTTAATCATGAAATATTTCGGAAATTGATAAGCTTAAGATGTAAGAAACCAATCTGAACAAATGGGTTTAATATGTTTAGGACTTATACTACCTATAATCAAGTATCCCTATAATCTGAAGCATAAACAAATCAGCAGAGGAAAATATGTTTTGAGCATACGTGAGATAAGAACGAGAGGCCCTTAATTGCGTAAACGAGCAATCACATTCCCCGAACTAAAAATAAGAGCACCTTCAAACTTACAAAGACAACTTAAATATACTAATCACAAAGACGCAACACCAAAGGGAGGAGCCAAGTTCTTAATCATAGATACTCTAGACATAAATCTCGTACACAAACACATTATATGCCTCAGTTAACTAGAATACTGACTCAAACCCGAACGATCGGGCATTAGACACCAAAATAACTAAGAACAGAGACATTCGAGCTAAAAAAAAACAAAGAATCTACAGAAAGTTTAGTTCATGAATGGAACATCCAATACGGGTTAATGATCCAGAAGGAGTTTACCTTCCCGGAGGCAGTGAACTGAAGACGAAACGAGCTAGAGGCGACAGTTCCACCACGAAACTCGAACACGAACGACAACCCCAAAGTCTGGGCAGCAGTATTAAACTTAGACACCGAAACTAATTATCTCCTTTGTTTTCTTGAGGCGTATTTCGTATGAATTTTAATTGTTTTTGTTTAGCTTAGCTCTATATTTTCACTCCCAAAAATCCCACAAAATCTTCTTCCTTTTTTTTATTATTTTTTATAGTGAACAACAATATATATATGAGGGATTAGGGTTCCAAATGGGGGGCCAAAGATAGAATTCGAATGGGATGGAGGCCCATTCCAAATTCAAATGGCCAAATTCTTTCACCATTAAAGGAAGACATATTTTTCCTTAAGCTTCAAACCATTTCGGAAGTGGAAAGAAAGACGGACGGATGGATCGGTCCCATTGTCCTTGGCGAGCTACGTGGCATGATCCCTCAGCTGCAAGGACGATCCTTTGCTGAAAATAGCACTGAAATCGCTGAGTTTCATATTTTGTCGCGTTTGGAATAGGGGAAGACGCAGAGTATTGTTTTGGGTATTGCTGCACGTATTGTGTGTTTGGTGGGTATTGTAATGTTGGTTATTTTTGTGTATTGGTGGGTCGGGTCGGATGGGAATTGAAAGAGAACCGATGGGCTGTAGGAAGAGTAAATTGGGTCTGTTTGGCATTGAAAAAGAATTGAAATTGAGGAATTGATGCTGGTTCATCTGGTGGGCTGCATGGATTCACAAGTAGGGCCCAAAAAATGGTTTCTTCTAGTGGGTTAAAAACATAGGGAGGAAATAACTATAATTACAAACACAAAGAATTAGAATTATTACCAATTGAGGTTTAAAACTTAGCCGATTTTGAAATTGATAGATGAATTCGGCAAAAATCTAAATAAGACGAATTAATATAAATAAATTAATGAGCTTCTTAATCCTAACGAAATAAAATAATTAATTCAGTTACAAAATAATTACCTTAATTACAAACTAATTAACTTGAAATTATAACTATAATTTAAACTAAAGTAAATAAATAAAATACTTAGCTAAAATGTAAACTTTTTCTTTTGAAATGATTTTCAAATATACTAAATTACATACGTAATTAATTATATAAAACATATTTATTATTAAAAATTTATGAAAGTGACAAAACTATTTAAAATAACTAAAAAAAACTTTGTGAATTTTCATAAAAAATAAATTATTTCATATCGTTCAAAATTGAAAAAGCTCAATGATTAATCTATATCGTGGAGGTCCAAAATTGGGTGTCAACAGTATGGACAAATGTCAACAATAAAACGATCCACAAAATTGGTATGGACAAATATCAACAATGAAACGGTCCACAAAATTGATATGGACAAATATTGAAAAGTGGGTTTCAATCCGTTTTTATTTTATGAACAATGAAACATATTTTAACTTGGTTAGTGCCAACAATAGTATTGCACAAAAATTTCTCACAATTCTTTCTCTTTCAACTGAGATTGACTTCGAGGTAATTCATATGGATTCAAGTGGTACCTCAAATATACTTAAGTAATGACAAGATTTGTCCATCTTGATACAAACAAAGGTTTTGAACTAGACCTAACATTATGTTTCAAGTGCACTCACTACAAAGGAAGTCCCAATTTGCACACATTTAAAGTATTTTGATTTGGGAATAGTTGGAAAAGCACACTCACACTCAGAAAAAAATTTCAACACATGCAATTGTGATACCATAGGCTTGGCCTTTATGTAAATCTCCACTAATGTGAGAACATTTGAACTGAAATCATGTATGGCTTGTTAATAGCTTGTAATGTAGGCTTAGGGACGGGTAGGATAGTCATTTGGGATAAAAGTGACTTATTCCCTTCTTGAGCATTGCACTAAATTGATGTTTTCAACATTTGTTACGCTTTTAGCGTTTGATCTTCTTTGTTGTCCCTTCATTTTATATTTTTTGACTTCTTTTGAAGAATTGCTTGTCTCAGTTTTTCCCCTTCTCATCATATTTTGAATTTTCTCCTGATTGTTTGGAGTAATTTTCTTCTTTTGTTGAAACTTAGCTTGAACTTGTGTGGAATTTTCAATTCTTCTTTCTTTCTTTTGAAGTCATTTTTGTATTCTTGACTTTCAAGGACTTTGGTAACTTTTGTCTTTGACAAATTTAAACTTTAAATCTTCTTTTGTAAATTGCACGTCTTCAGTACGCTCAAGAAAGTCAAGCCAAAAGGGTGATAGTGCGTATAAGCACTCAGAAAAGGGTATAAGTTATGTGGTTGTCCAAAGGAAAATCTTAAGGCTCAAAGTGGGACACACTAAGGATTAATATCATTTGGTAGGCTTTGAAAGGCACAAACGGGTCAAAAAAGGCCTACGATCATTTTTCAAATCAAACATTACTCATAATTTTGCCTCAATAATATTCAGGCCAAGTTCTAGATCAACAAAGCACGCAATTGAATTTAATCAAAATCTCACCACACAATGCACATGAAACGATGAATCTGGTTTTGTTCTAATTTTGAATATGTGCAAGAGAGTATTTTCAAGTGTAACAAAAGTATGAATGAGAGGTACCAAAAGAATCTATTGTTTAATAAGAAGTCAATCTTCTTTATTGTACAAATTATTTTTCATATGCACACTTGAACTATGTTGGTACCAACCAAGTCAAAAAATGATTTCAAAAATATAACATTTTAAAAGAAATAAAAAAATAAAGAATACCGAACCCTAGAAGGGCTGCCTACATATCTCATTAATGAGAATCAGGTTTGCATAGTTCGTTCAGATATAACATAAAAATATTTTTGAATAACAAATGAATTTTTTGAAATAAAAATAAACAGAATAAAGAACCAATGAGCCACATTGAAGGGCGGATGACCTAAATTTAACAAATTTTTTTTTCAATATTTAAAGAAAATTTGATAAGAATGAAGAAATCAATGAGTCACATTGAAGGGCGGACCATCCAAATTTAACAAAAAATCTTTTTAATTAATTAAAGAAAAAGTAACGAAAATAAAAAATTAATGAGTCACATTGAAGTGTGGACCACCCAAATTTAACAAAAAATATTTTTATTAATTAAAGAAAAAGTAACAAAAATAAAAAATAAAAAATTAATGAGTCACATTGAAGGGCGGACAACCCAACTTAAAAAACTGTCAACTAAAACAATTTTTTAATGGAATGTAAGATAAATAAAATCAAAGATACACAGTGAATATAACATCATGTACAAAAAAAATTAATACAAAAGGTACAAATCAACTCGGAGTGATGCCTCACAAATCTTGAGTTTTAGTACAACTTTGGTGAAATTTTTTAGGGCATTCCTTAAAAAAAATTCTCCTGTTTCAACTTCAACAACCTCTGGTATTTAATCTTGTAACAACTATCTTCTTTATAAAATTTTTGGAGACCTCCTTAAAAACCAATTGCCCTAGTTTCCGCCTTGAAATAATGGAAAGCTTACGGGGAACATGACCGATCCCTTATGATGCCTACGTATCCCTTTAAAGCAGGAATCAGGTCAAACGTAGTTCTAACAGATTGTGACTTGAATAAGGATTGGATTGGATTATGAATATTCTAAAACTAGATTACCAAGAGTGACTTTTGAAAGACTGGAAACCCAAGCGGACAACTTAGGTTGAACTCACGACAACCATTGGACGACGAACCAATAAATTGTCGATTATTCCAAAAAAGGGTTAAGTATAAAACCGTCCTTTAATATACTGCATTTATGTCGTGGTGACGAAAATGCCATGAATGCAACAACAATGTACAACAAATAATGAGTACAATATGCAAATAATCAACAAAATATACAAGATATAATGAATAAAACAATAAAAGAATAGTCTCCTCAATTTAAAAAAATGAACTCATAATGGTTAGAACCTCTATGTTCCCAGTAGAGTCGCCATTCTGTTGACATCTTTTGAGAGGACGAAATGTCGCGGTGACTCACCAAAAAAATAGTAATTCAATTTTTAAAAGAGTTGAAAGAATTTTTAAAAAGGGAGTCGCCACCTAATTTTAAGGAAAATTAGGAAATCGATTAATAAATTAACTTTAAAAAAAGTCTACGAAACCAATTGATTCTAGATAAGGGATTCAAGTTATCCCGAAGGGAAGGGGTTAGACATTCTTCGAAATCCATAAATGTGGGTCCCGACTGAATTCATTTTTTCAAATTATGGAGGTGAATAAAATAATATACAAGTATAATAAACATACAATATACACAAGTAATATGATAAAACAATAATATAGGAATCGGCCTAAATTTGTCTATCGTCAATAATATACAATAATGAATAAGAGTATAATTTGAACTTAATTCAAGTAGCTTCAATGGGAAGCACCTCCAGATACCTGTAAAGACACTTAGTAAAGTGCTAGTAATAAATAAATATGAATAAAAATAAATGAATCAAATATTAATATAAAAAAAAATTCCGTCTTATTAACATGACAGGCCTTGGAAATCGACAGTAATTTCTTCATTGGCCAATTTTAACAAATAAAATATATGAACTTAAACTAAAAAAACTCGTCTTTTAACATTGGAGAGGCCGCACAAACCGACGGAGAGATTTTTTCATTAACCATTTTTAACTTGTAATAATTTGAAATGAACAAAATAAGTTGTAAAGCAACATACGATATCCTAAAAGATAACAAAATGGTCATTGATAATAAATTAACAACACTACAAACTGGAAATCTTTAAAAAATGCATATAACCAACTTAAAATAAATCAAGAGCAATTACTTAATGAATAATTAAAGGAGATATATAAACTATCAATAGAGAAAAATGAATTAAACAGGAAATGTCATTATACAATAAACAAAGTTACATCAACCTAATAAAATAACAACCTAAACAGTAACAACAACAAAAAAAAATCAAATATAATATACGAACAAATAATAGTAACAATCAAATCCCAAAAAAAATATAAAATAATAAAAATAAAATAAGCCTACTTCACAATGCTAATCTAACTGAAATAAATTTTCTAGCATAATAATTAAAAGCCAGCAACCAAATGCAACAAAAACAATCTAAAGTAAAGTCATCAGACAACTACGAAAATTAATAAAAATTTTTATCCCAAAACAAAATAACAAAGTAACAATAAACAACACCAGCGAACCCAACAATCAGTCATAATATAGCAACACCATAACAAGCAAAACAACATTAACAATAAAGAATGAAGCACAACATTAATAAAAAATAGGTCACAATCGCATGAACAAAATCAAATCAAATCAAACTTGTAAGAATTTATGATACCAAATATAGAAAATAACAAATATGTTGTTCGACTTGCAAACCTCTGTTGAAAATGAAGTTCGAAGGCAGTGATATTGTTTGTTACTACGTCACCGGAGATGGAGCCACGCCGGTTCATTGGAAAAAAGGCAGTAACTGTGTGGTCTTGCTGGAACTCATAGATACTGAGATGAACACCTGAAAAATGGGAGAAAATCGTAAAAGAGGAAAAGGGGAGAAATGACTGGACGTTTTCTTCTTCTTGACTCCGGTTCATCAGAGTTTGAAGCTCCTTACCTGAGCTGTTGATTGGGGGGAACAAGGAGAAAACCGTGTGGGGTTTTGAAGTGGTGGCTGCTAGAAGTAGCGAAAGGGAAAGAAAAAAAAAGGTTTTGGTGGTGGCGTTTCAGGCAGATTTGGGGTTGTTTGGTTTTTTTTTTTGTCGGAGAAAAATGGAGGAATGAGGAGAAGAATGAGAGCAGTGGAGGGTTTTGGGGCGATAGTGGTGAGCTGTTGGCAGCAGCGATGGTTAGGGAGGTGGGTCTAGTTTGGGACGGTGGTGTGGGTTGGAGTTCATTGGAGAAAATGAAAGGATGGTGGTCGTTTCCGATGGTTTTGGCTGTTGAACTGGTTGGAGAAGAGAAGTGAGGGAAAGATCGAGGGGTCATTGGTGGTGGTGGACTGGTTGAGCTCCGGTGAGCTCACCGAAAAAATAGTACACAATGAGAAACCCTTTTTTTGTGAATAAACTATCTGAAAATTCTTATTCCTAAAAATATTCATCACCTCTTAACCTAATAGGCAAACTATTCTTTATATAGGGAGTTGAAAACTACAATACCACTATTTTAAAATGGTGGGCCAAAATCACCGGTCAATAAAATATCTGTGTATGAAATATTATCTATATCAGAATGAATTTTTGAATTGTGCAAAATAGCAAAATGAATATTAACAAATGTAACAGATAAAATGAATATTAAAAATTATAACGAACGTAACCAATGACATGTAAAAAATATAATTTAACAGAAATAATGATTTTATAAAAAATGAACAAATATTTGAATGTATTCAACCGATTGTGACAAAATAATATAAATAGAATTAACCGATAAAAATCCTAATATATTTTGAGAATAAGGATAATTATCAACAAATTGCATTAAAATAGCAAAACATGTATTTTAAACTATTTAAAATATAAAATACTTAAAAAATGTAAACTTTAAAAGTATCAGACCAAAATTTGGTGTCACTTAGTTTGATTGCTTTGAATTTACTACCTAAAAACACATCCATTTGTTTTCAGCATTTCCCAAGGTGACACCACCTTCAGTTGTCGGTCATTATTTTCTTTGTCGTTCTTCTTAGTCCTAACTTCCTTTTGATGCGTCATGTTAATCTGCAAAGTTCCCCTTCAACCTTCTGAGATCTGACCATGCATTTTTTACATGACCATACAAGTACTTAGCTTGCTCACTTGTCTGTTTGACCTCTCTCAAGATTTGATCTTGGACCTCTTCATTGTTCTATGGTCTTGGCTTCCAAAAGTTGGTCTTCTATAAAGGTAGATTTAGTTGTGGTAGAATACTAGAATTCTATACCAAAGGTAGTG
This sequence comes from Solanum acaule, assembly GCA_036250505.1. Taxonomy (NCBI): domain Eukaryota; kingdom Viridiplantae; phylum Streptophyta; class Magnoliopsida; order Solanales; family Solanaceae; genus Solanum; species Solanum acaule. The sequence continues at coordinate 9,892 of JAJOOR010002056.1, read as the reverse complement.
AAGTGTTTAAAGATGATCCAACCCTGAATTTAAAATTCCCCCGCGAGGTAAATTTGTTATGCCGGAACTAACAAAGACGTGGCAATGGAGAATGGGCACTATCCTTGGTAAACGGGCCCCTATTACAAGCTTTCAATTGAATGGAACAGTGTCCCTATGCTAACCACGTTGTTTGTGTTCCTTTCTTATTTCTTTTAATGGGTACATTCATGTCAAACTCTTCTGGACTATGGGCCAGTGGTGATTTTATTTCTGTATTTGTGGGGTGGCACAACACAAGGTGGGGCTATAGTTGTGTTGTTCTTGGTGGTGGTTTTTAAAGGCATGATTCAACTGGTAGACAAAATGTAGCGGCAATCCATGGTTAATGAAATTAGTAGGTATTTTGGTTACGATGTTAACTGGCAGGTAGGTATTTGTTGGTTCTCAAACCATTAGGATGCACCCATATGGAATGACATACTTAGCTTTGGTATATTTGAGTTCCCATTTTCTCAAGGTGTTTTTTGCAACTTGCCTCCCCCCATGCTAGTAACTGATTTAATCGATTTAGTTTATAGGTTTCGTGAATGTAGTCCTCCACAAGGTAGGGGTAAGATCTGTGTACACGCTACCCTCCCCAGACTCCACCTGTGGGATTACACTGTTGTTTTGTGAATGCAGTTTATAATCGTGTAGCAGCTGATGGATTACCATAGTTAATTGTGGCAATTGCCTTTCAAGGAAGTTGGGAGTTTGCTCTTCCAATATAACTTGCTATACTAGACAATTCTGATCCTATGGCTCGGTCAATATGTGCTAATGGACTTTAGCTGAATATTGGCTAAATGCAGTCAGCTTGTTCTCTATAAGAGCACATACTGATCAATAGTGTGGTAACATGATTGGGAACATTTGACTGTTGCTAGAATGGTAAATTAACGTCGTCCTTTTGTTGCAGGAAAATTCATTATGGAGCAAAATGATACATGCTGCCAAGCTCCTCAAGCTCCTGTCCTTTGTGTTAACAATTGTGGGTTTTTTTGGTACTGCAGCAACAATGAACATGTGCTCAAAGTGCTACAAGGATATGATATTCAAGCAAGAACAAGCAAACTTTGTTGTTTCATCTATTGAAAGCTTTGTGAATGGAAGTTCAAGTGCTAGTGTGAAAGGTGTTGATGTTGCTGTAATCGTGCAGGAAGGTCCTGCAGAGTCCCTGGTTATACCCACACAAGTTGCGGCACCAGTAGCGAGTGTACAAGTTGAGAAGGCTAAGGAAGGGCCAAACAGGTGCAACACTTATAGGAGACGAGTTGGTCTACAAGCTCTCCCCAGAAGCTACAAACTATGGCACGCGTATCTCCGCGAACGTCTGGAGTTAGTTCGGAATCTTCCAATCAACCACTCCATGTACCAAACTCTAAACAACACTTTCGAGAGAGCGCTTGTTACAATGCACAAAATGCCACGGATTTGGATCATGTACTTGGTGAGTTTAACTCAACAGAAGCTCGTTACACGAACTAGACGCACTTTCGATAGAGCATTGTGTGCATTACCTGTTACTCAGCATGATAGGATTTGGGAATATTATTTAGTGTTTGTTAGTCAAAGGGGAATTCCTATTGAAACATCACTTAGTGTTTATAGGAGGTACTTGAAGTATGACCCTTCCCATATTGAGGATTTGCTCGAGTTTTTGTTGAATTCTGAGTTGTGCCAAGAGGCGGCAGAAAGGTTAGTTGGTGTATTAAATGATGATCGGTTTTATTCTATTAAAGGAAAGGCTAAATATAGGCTTTGGTTGGAGCTGTGTGACTTGTTAACACAACATGCTACTGAAATGAGTATCAAGTTTGAATGTGGAACTGATAATTAGAGGAGGGATTAAGAAGTTTACCGATGAGGTTGGGAGGCTTTGGACGTCGTTGGTGGATTATTACATTAGGAGAAAGTTGGTTGAGAAGGCGAGATATATTTTCGAAGAAGGTATGACAACTGTGGTGACTGTTAGGGATTTTAGTGTTATCTTTGATGCGTACTCCCAATGTGAGGTGGAGGATGAAGGGAGTAACGGTGAGGTTGGGGCAGAGGAAGATGTGGATGAGGAGGATGATAGGTTGAATGTGGCAAAATTGGAGAATAAGCTTAAAGAGCTTTGGCTGGATGATGATAAGGATATTGACTTGAGATTAGCGAGGCTAGAACATCTTATGGATAGGAGGCCAGAGCTTGCGAATAGTGTCCTTTTGAGGTAAAATCCGCATAATGTAGAATAGTGGCATAGAAGGGTAAAACTATTCGAAGGGAATCCGACAAAGCAAATATTAACGTTCACTGAGGCAGTTAGAACTATTGACCCAATGAAAGCTGTGGGGAAGCCACATACTTTGTGGGCTGCATTTGCAAAACTTTATGAAAACCCCAAGGATATTGCAATGCAAGAGTCATCTTTGACAAGGCAGTGCAGGTGAATTATAAAACTGTTGATCATCTAGCTAGTGTTTGGTGTGAATGGACCGAGATGGAACTACGTCACAGGAATTTCAAGGGTGCTCTAGAACTGATGAGACGTGCCACTGTTGAACCAACTGTTGAGGTCAAACAGAGAGGTAATTCTGACTTTCCTTTTGTATCTGTGCTCTTTCTTTTTTCATGATTGTTCCTTTATTCTTGTCACTTGTTAAGTATTTAGCCCATCAAGCTTAAATAATAGTTTAGCATTAGTTCTAATTGAGTCATGGAATACAAAGAAGTACTATATTGGTATTACCATTCATCAGGAACTAAAATTTTGAATGTGGATTTCATGTTACTTTTGAAGTAAAACAATCTACTGAAGTAATTCTTCATCCAAAAAAAATAATCTACAGAAGTAGCAAGTAGTAAGAAAAAAGCTTGCATTTGGAAAAAATCCAGACAACGGGTGATTCCTTTTTTTTTTGAGATAAGGGTAATTTTGTATTCACAAAAAATTCTGTCATCCTAAGAAATGATGAATTGGAAACTTACATCCCACATAGTGGGCACACCCCCATAAGGGTAGTCATATTACAGGTCTCCTAGGAAATCAACTAAATTTACCACTGCCCTTTCCAAATCTTCTTTACACCAAACAATAGAAGGCTAATTTAATTCATTTCTAACTTCTGAAAGTTGATATTTTTCCCTTCAAGACACCTAGCATTCCTTTCTTCCCAAATGGTCCGCCAAATACATGCTGGGATAGTCTTCCACCATTCTTCCTTCCTGGCTCCTGCCCCTGCTTCCAATTCCTGACCAACTGTTCAAGATCTCCAGAGTAGTCTTTTTGCATCAACCATCACTCAGCTAACCCTTAGGGATCGTTTGGTGTGAGGAATAAGAATAAATAGTCATGGAATAAAGAAGTAGTCCTGATATTAAATTTTGATGTCTTGTTTGGTTGCCATGTTTGAGATATCGTATCCCACCATTTATATTATTCCTAATTAGCAACCAGGCAAGGCATGTCTCTTTGAGTGGGCAATTACTCTTGAAACTGAAACTTAGCAAAGTAATAAATTTTGTCTCTATTTTTGTACACTCCTTGCTATAAAACTAATCATATGCTTTTAATTATTTTCTTTGAACTCCATGACCAATCTAAGTCTTTAAAATTGAAGCTGAAAAGTTTTAGGAAAACATTTAGTATATTTTGACTGAGGAATCTAGATATGTGATTTCATTTTCAGTCGATTGATGCTGTATGGATATTTGGGCCAACTCTTGGTGCTCTCTTCATGTTTTAACATGCAGTTGCTGCTGATGGAAATGAACCAGTGCAAATTAAGCTACACAAATCTCTAAGGCTTTGGTTACTGTTTGTGGATTTGGAGGAGAGTCTAGGAAGCTTAGAGTCAACTCGTGTGGTCTACTGTATGGCTTCACTATTGCTGCTGGGTTAGCCCTTCTCCATGTGTGAATAGTCTCTCCTTTTACTCTGCCTGTTTTTCTGATTATGTTTTATCCATCAGAAAATGAGATTTCTATGATTTCCACATAGACATTGAATGATCGGGATGTAAATGATTAAAAAAACAAGAGGATAAAGTGAAGATAAAAAAAAATACATACATTTGAGGTCAAAATGCAAAACTCGAGAAAAGAATTTTGCAATTGGATTTAACCTATAATATCTGGTATTCATTTTGTCTAGGATCACAAGTACTTTGAGGATGCATTCAAGGTTTACGAGAGGGATCTTCAAGTAAGTACCCACATGTTAAGGATATATGGGTTACCTATCTTTCCAAATTTGTGAAGAGATATGGGAAGTCAAAGTTGGAACGAGCTAGCTAGAGAGTTATTTGAGCAAGCTGTTGAACAGGTATGTATATGACGATATGTTTTATTTGTTCAGTCAACAAATATAACATTAGTTTTCTATGATATAAATCTGAATTGTAAAATCGTTCTTTTTTGCTCCAATATGGTAATGATTTTTGGAATTCAATGATTCACTGTTTTAATTGGATGTTGGGTTCTCAACTGATGTTTAAAAATCTCATGAGTAATTTTTCTCCAACTACCTTAATGAATATGTGGAGATTTTGCCATCGCTCTGATATTGGCACATTTGCTTCTCATTAGCAATATCATATCCTTATGCGTGTTGAACGTATGTAAGGGCACCAGCCACTTTTTTGGCCTTCTGTACAGATCTGATATTCATTAGAATTTCTTGGACTTGTGTACCCTTTGTACAACAGTAACATCCCCTTTTTTGGGTGCAATTTAGTGTCAGTCAATCAACATCCCCTCTGGCGTAACTTAATATTGTTAGTAAAGAAGAAAATTGGCGGATCTACGATAGCAACAGGTTCAAACTGATGGGAGAAACCGTTGGCTGCCTAGATGTTTTGGGAGACACCTGTTTCTGTTTAAGAAGTGTCCGGAAATCTATCTTCCTTCAGCCACCGTAGATCTTATTCTTCAGTGGTTAGACAGTTCATTGAATCATTTTATGCATTGTGCTGCTCATCTTGATTTTTTTTTCCTCAGAGGGTTTAGTTTGAGGTCTTGTCATGTCTACCTGTGTGCATTTTATATTTATTTTTGATGTACAATGTGAATATACACGCAGCTTCACCTATGTTGCCTGTAATTTGCTGATCCAACATGGCATATAATTAACTTTGGAAGATGACATGTCACCTTGCTTCTGATTAAACTGGGTCACTGGGAAACCTACTGTTAGAGCTACTTGTGTTTTATGCCAGGAAATTTTTTGAAAATAGGAAGGGCTCATAAATCATAATGTAGTATTTAGCTTAAGTAACTACCATTTTTAACTTGTCGGTCTATATATCATGGACTTGGTCTATTATATCAATCAAATCAGTCAACTATACTTAATCTCATACTAGCTAGTGGGTTGTAAGAATCCTCTATATACATATTCCGTTATATTCTGGTCCATGCAGTCCAATATTGAAAAACAATTACTTGTGTTTTTAAGGCGAATTTAGGGTTCTCTAAATCTCACAATATCCCTTCAGTGATATAAAAGTCTTTAGCCCAAACCAAGAGGTCTACGTAAAATATGGATCTGTGAATTTGGAGGTCTACGTAAAATATGGCCGAACCATCTTAGGTGATCACCTTATAATTTATCCTCTTACATCCGTGCTTATGTCCTAGTTTTGATTTGATCATTTCTAATTAGTTTCTGGTAAGATGACACATTTTCTTTAACATACGTATTTGTGAAACACCGATAAGTATATATTAGGCTGTTGAGAACCAACCACTCGTATGAATTATCCTATTTTAATCCTTTTTATGCTCAACTTTCATCTATCATTGCATCTTTTTGGGGAAGATTTGAATTATTGGACGTATCAAAAAGAATATTTGAGTTGTTTGTAGTAGTTACCACAAACCTATCCAATCTCACTTGTTATTCGTTCTTTTGCAAGCTAAACTTGAAGTTGTTCCTCTGTTGTGTCTTACTCCACTAACCCTCACTCTCTAGAGTGCTAGCTTCTCTATATATAGTTGTAGTTTTCACATTCTTGAACTGACTGACATGCTTGCAGACACATTTTATCGTACCGGAAGCTGGTGTTGCTGAAAATGATAGAAAGAGCAAAGAAGTAGTTGGATTTGTTAGTGCAGGAGTAGTTGAGTGAAATGGACAGAAAAACAATGCGCTGCTACCGAAGGTGAAGACGACTCTACTGCCAAGAATAAAGGCCCTCTTGGTGCGCTAGTAGAAAGAATAAAACGAAGGAATCTTAGAGTTTCAATTACATATCAAAATTCAAATTCAAATTTTAAAATACTACAGGCCAGGAAAAATAACAAGTGGTAGCATAAAAATAAGGCAAGTACAAACAGCTAACCGCCCGCCCGCCCGCCGGTAGATCAAAATCATATTTGATACTAATGTAGAAGCACTACCAAAACAGATTGATTACACAACACTCCGACAGAGGTCGCCGGAGCAAAACCATTCTCCGATGCCTCAGACATCTTCAAAACAATTATCAAAACTAGTACAACATAAATATAGAAAAACCATTGATATATAACAAAAAAAATTAATGATAAATTGTTTCTAAGAGAGACTTCAATTTTATTTTATTTTTTCCTTAGAAAGATTGGAGAAAAGCATGATATTTAATTTATAGTGAAGGAAAAAAGGTACAGATTCTGTTTACTGCTATTTGGCTAGGGGAATTTTTGTTAGGAGAAATCGTGTCATTTTACTATTGGATAAAATTTGACACGTTTTGTTCAATCATCAAATTGAATTTAGGGCTCCTTTTTTTTTTTTTGGCTTTTCGAGACTGAATTAGTTTTAATATGATATATTATACTTAAAATTTACTAGTATTATATTCGATTGAGTACAGAGTATAAAAAAAGATTTTTATATTTTTTTCAGAGAAAAGATTGTGTATTTTGCTTTTGTGGATTTGAACGCGACAATTCACCTTGATCAATCTCACATAAATAAATGCAAAAATAATGAAATGCAGTTAACTGGATATTTCACAGGAAACAACAATTATAAACCACAAAATAATGATTTTATTTTGTTGGTGATATGATATATATATATAGTACACAAACATGTATCTAAAAAATCTTTCCCTCTCCCCACCAAGACCTGTAATCTCCAATTCTTCATCCTCTTCCTTTTTTCTTTTTTTTTTCATTCTAATTACAATCAAATCTCACTGTAACAATATCATTTAAATCGTCTTTTGGTCTCTATAACAAAATAGTGTTATAGAAAATATATAATATAACATAATATAAAAAAAATCTATTTCAATTTTTTTTTATCATTATTAATGTAGAGATGATTGTTTTAGAGAAATTTGACGATATAATTTAGTGCATGTAATAAACGAAGAAGGATAATAAAGTAGCCCCAGCCAAAGTTGCCACGTGGGGCAATGACACGACGGCAGCACTAGATGGGGCAGAGGCTGGGGCAGAGATTGGGGGCAATATTTGAGCCATGACTGAACTAATTGAGGCAGCAACAATGAGGGTGACACAAGCAATCTTCTTCATCTCCATATTTTTTTAAATAAATAATAATTATCTATTTGAAATTTGTTTTTGATTTTTTTTTCTTTTTTTTTTTGCTTTGGTGAATTAAATGTGGTTGAGAAGAGGGTTATATATAATATGTCTACGTATAATTTCAACCACATTTGAATATTTATGGCTAGAGTGATTTTAGGGTAATTGTTAGAAAATCATCTCTTAGATTTTAAGGGTTCTCAATTTTCTTCTTCTAGAATTTAGCATTTTCTTGTTGGTTTTGGTTTGTCATGTTTTTTTTTTCAGGTCAAGAAATTGCTAATTTGAAATATTTTGACTATTTTTTATGCTTATGCTAAAAGAGCGTTAGATTTTGAGGGTTGTATTATTTCTTGTTCTTTTAAAATTTTGGTGTTTTTTCTTAAGTTTTTTTTTTAGTTGTCTATGATATTTAGAGTTGAAATTTCAGTTCATGGTTATAAAATTAATTCATACTTTAATGAGTTAGATCACTTGTATTGCAATTAGATAAATATAGATTTCAATCTATTTTTAACTCATAGAAATAATATATACAAACTCATTTTTGTAAATAGGAGAAAATCTTTTCCTTAAAATTTGAGAGAGAACACTTACAAGATCAATAAAAACACACAAATGCCCAACCCAACCCCTCGCACTATCAACCCTCCCCCTACCAGTCCATCTCCACCTACCCCCTTAACTCATGGTCTGTTCTTGAGTCGGGGTTGGAGTCACGATCGAGTCCTAGACTAAGGTTGAATCAGGAATTAGAATTGGAGCTCGAGTCGAGATCGTGGTCGTGGTTAGGGTCCCATGGGAATCATATCTTGAGTCAGAATTAGGTTAGGGTTAGGATCGAGGCTAGATCATCTCATATGGAGGTAGGGCCCCGAGTTGAGATCAAGATTGGAATCGAGGTTAGATCCCAGATTGAGATTGAGGTCAGGATTGATCAAGTCAGGTCCTAGGTTGATTAATATAGATTAGAATGATTCATCCAGAATATGGTGCATTGCAATTCATTTATTATCCATTTTCAACCAGCGGCACAAATTTGATTCAATCCATCCATTTGCCGCGCCACTTGTGATATTATATATGTTATCATATTTATTTTAAAGAAGATTGTTTCCTCTGTCAGGATTCAATTTTTTCTGATTATAGATTAGAGTGTTGACATACTATATATGGTGAAAAAGAGTGGACATAATCACAAATTTGGTAATTTATACATGAAACTGATTTTATTTTTTTTTCCATTTAATTTAAAGGAAATGAAGGAGGGAAGGGGCAGGTGAAAAATAGGGTTTTTTGTTTTCTTTAAAGAGAGTTTAAAAAACAGTATTTTGTGATTTTGATAGGCACAAATAGGTTCAAAATCAAATTGTTAGTGAGAAAGGACAATATTATTATTAGTCTAGATTAGTCAACTTAGGGCAACCTTTTTTTTTTTATAATTATTTTTAAAAAAATTGTTGCTTAGTTGGAATAGGGACAAATGCTTGTCAGTCTGTTGACCCAAACTTTAAACAGGGAAAAGGCTCAAATATGCCATCGAACTTTTAGAAAAGGCTCATTTTATGCCATTGTTGTTAAAGAAAAAGTTCATTCATGCCATTTTTTTTAACTCCGGTTTTGCAAAACCATTTTTTACACACCAAACATGGTTTTAACACTTTTCTATTGGTGTTTTTGGATCAAATGTACATTTTTTGCTTCTACATCCTTAAGAACACCAAGAACACATAAAGAACATTAACAATTCCCAAATTTTAAACTTATTCAATTCTTCATGAATCGCCTCAAATTTCAAGAGTAGTTTCGCTCCGAGCTAGATACCAAAACTCAATTTCTTTTGAGCTCGAATTCAACCTAACTCAACAAAACCCAATTGAAATTTCTTCAAAGTTTCAAAACTTGAACATTCTTTAATGGTAGATTCTCCAAAACTTCAAATCATTTGAAATTTTGAACATAAACTCAAAAAACACTAGTCAACAAAGATCTAATGTTAAAAACAAGAATCAAAGCAAATTATGAAATTTTGGGACTGATTTTCGTTTTTTGGAATATATTATTTAAATATGGGTGAATTTTTTGAACTCTGCAAATGATTTTAGAATTTTTGTTTTTTTAAAAAAAAGAAATTAATGGTGTAGCCGAAATTTGAGATGATTTCGTAAAGAATTGAAGATGTTGAAAATTTTGGAATTGTTTATGTTTTTCATGTGTTCTTGGTGTTTTTAAAGAAAAACAAGCAAAAAGTATACATTTGATCCAAAAACACCAATAGAAAAGTGTTAAAACCATGTTTGGTGTGTAAAAAATGGTTTTGCAAAACCGGAGTTAAAAAAAATGGCATGGA